>JALPQI010003275.1:0-79103 GCA_025490895.1 Thaumatotibia leucotreta
GTGCAGGCATGTAGTTAGTGCTTGCCCTTAGAGAATGGTCAAAGGCGCCTAGCCTTGTAAGGGATTGCATATACCCGAGAAATTTGACCGGTGGTTGCTAAGACCAAGTGGCCGAGGGGTACAGGCATCAGCCGCGAAAGCTGAGTACGTGGGTTCGATCCCCACCTCGGACATAGGTGATCTTGGTCGTTTTTCTTTGGTATATGACATCTAATATTTATAAGCCGCTAATAATTGTTTGTCCCTTTCGGTCTCAACAATGTGTCCATAAGAGCAAAAGGGACAAACAATACTTAGCGGCTTGTTAAATTAGTAGACGTTTATGAATAAGGGGGTAAGTGTTTAATGCCTAATTATGTACAGTCACATACATAACTTTATCTACATCCTTATCATAAGTTTACAATGATAATTTACCTTTATTTACATTGATATTGATTTATATGACCAATTTCCGCATATAAATGTTGAGGATAATTTAAAGTTCAAAAAACACGAAATGCAGGCAGTTTTACTAGACTCTAAAAGAAAGCACATTGAAGAACGCTTAACTAACTCAAACAACCCTAAAAGGGAGGTATGGAAAATAATAAAGGAAGAATGTAATACTTTCATACATGAATTTAACTGGAACCTTATAGATACGGCCACTAATCAAGCTATCCACTACACTATGGTACCAGATTTTATAAATCTCTTCTTTATTAAAGTAGGTAATGATCTAGCCATTAGTAATAGGCCGACTGAAAGTGAAGCTATTAAATTACTAACAGTCAATTATACAGATACACAGAATCCATTCAGGTTTTCCACAATTAGCCCGGAATGCTTAATGAAATTGGCAAAAAATAAAATATCATAATCAAACACTAAAGACATATATGACATATCAGGAAAATTGCTTTTTGACATAATGATTCATTTATCTGACCATTTGACATACCTAATCAATAATATCTTATGCTCGAATATCTACCCAGAATCGCTCAAGAAATCTCGTTTGTGTCCCATATATAAAGGTAAAGGTGACAAAACAGACGTTGGTAACTACAGACCCATAACTATTGTACCCACAGTATCAAAGCTAATTGAATCAATAATGTCAAATGACATAATTAATCATGTTGAAATAAATAATGCCCTGTCAGATGCACAGTATGCATATAGACCTGGTCGTTCAACCATTGCAGCAACTCACAGGTTTATGGAGAGTGTTGTTCAGTCCTTGGAAAACAAAAAAAGAGTAGTTGGTATTTTCCTAGATTTATCCAAGGCCTTTGATTCCGTAAACCATTCCCTGCTGTTGGCTAAACTGCACGCTTATGGTGTGCGGGGTCAAAGTGCTGAACTGTTAGAATCATATTTATCTAATAGAGAACAGACGGTAGAAATTAAAGTTAATGGAAAACGTTATAGATCTGAACCACAACAAATGTCAACAGGAGTCCCGCAAGGCTCATCATTGGGAAATGTGTTATTTTCATTATTTTTGAACGATCTATCTAGCTTGGATATTGACGCTGAAATAATTCAATATGCTGATGACACAACTATAATCGTTAATGCTGAACCTGATGAAAATTTAGTCCTTAAAATAAGTGTAATTCTATTAAAATTGGAAACCTGGTTTAGAGTGAATGGTCTTCAGTTAAACTCGGACAAGACGCATATCATGCAATTTAGTACGTGGCAAAAACAATCTGATAAGATTGAAGTAATTACCTCTAAGGGTGTAATTCAAAGTGTCCAAAATGTAAAGTTGTTAGGGTTTGACTTAGATCCTAGTTTTTCGTGGAAGATGCATATTAATTCGGTCTGCGGTAAATTAGCGAAAGGTGTATATATTCTTAAGCAGTTAAGACCACTTATATCGAGTAATAATCTTAAGGAAGCATATTATGCCTATGTTCACTCAAACATCTCTTACGGAATATTATTGTGGGGAAACGCAACAGATTTCGAGCGAGTTCTGAAAATGCAGAAACGTGCCATTAGGATCTTAGCTAACGCAAAGTATAGAGATAGTTGTAGGGACCACTTTAAGAATCTAGGAATCCTGACATCAGTAGCAACATATATATATGAGATATTATTATATGTGAAAAGAAATCAAAGTGAATTTGTATGTACAAAAGACATAAGTGCACGCCCAACAAGGTATCCAGATGATCTGAGGCCAGTAAAATGTAGACTGAATATCACAAAAAAATGCCCTAAGATAATGGCTCAGAAATTATATAATAAGCTGCCAAAAGTAACTAAAGCCGAAACTAATATCAACATTTTTAGTCGCCAAGTAAAGAAAATGCTATTAGGTAAAACATTGTATAACATAAAGGAATACTTAAATAATGAATATTAATGCTACTGGAACCATTTAATTTATGTCATAATAATTGTAATTGTATAACGTCTATTGCTTTAATAATATTGCTAATTATCTAATATTTAATAATAATTCTAAAATATAAATTAATGTGTAAAATGATAATGTGTACCAATATTTTGACGATCTTAATATGTATTCATCTTTATATTCGATTGTAATAGGAAAATGTAATACTTATTGAGAAATAAATGAATCTGAATCTGAATCTGAATCTGATATCCACTAAGTAAAATACCTCTACATTATAACAATTCAAATCAGTTGAAATTACTCAATTTGTGTAACAATATCCTACAATAAATATGTAATGAAAAAAAAAATAAGTTGACTTTATAATGTTAACATTAATGTACTGACACCGATACTTGTTAATATTATGATGCACTGTACTTTAATGTTAACATTATGATACAGCCACAGACACCGGTTTGTTAATATAGGTCATTACATTACCGCTTCTGAATATATAATAAGATAATTATGATATGGAAGTAGATATAGTACATTGTTACGGTTAAACTTATTTTTTGGTTGGCAAGTGTAATGAAAAACATTGTATGCATCAAGGGAGGTAAGTACGGAATCATTAACGAGAGTGTTAGAAGCCCGACGCCGTTAGGCGGAGGGCTTTTATGTCTCGAGATAGTATTCCGCTTACCGACCGCACCGACACTTGCCAACCAAAAAATAAGTTTTAAGACATAATATCATTAAAAGACGTACTGACATTTCTATTACTCCCTAGGGAATTTCACTTTTCTATTACTCCCGCTACGCGCGCTAGCAATGGCGCGCTTAGACAGCAAGTGTGATGAAAAAGTTTTATAAACTACTGCCTTGTTACAGGTTGCGGCAACGGGAAGTATTTGAGCGTGAACCCGTCCGTGTACGCGGTGGGCGGCGACCGCTGCGCGCGGCTCACGGCGCATGCGCGACAACACGACAATGAGGTCAGTATCATACACAAGCTACCCAAAAAATAAGTGTATATATCCATTATTCATTGCCTGGTAACTTTCAGAAGCGGGACTCAGAATATGGGCTTGGGAATGGGCGCCCTTTGGAAATAGGGGCTGGGTGAATATGTGAGCGTTTCAACCGCCTAATTTTGGTTGCATCATTTTTGTCGAAGTTTCTATTCGTTACAATGTGCTAATTTGTCATTCGAAGGAGGCACGGTACGTTCACGGTACCTTATACAAATGACGAAGTATAACATTCATGCGTTTCGAAACTTCAACAAAAATGATACCATCAAAATTCATTCAGACTACTTTTTTGCTAATTTTTCACCACCAACTAATTCCAACGCTGACCAATCGTATATTTCTAGCACTGAGTCAATCGTTAACTTAAATTCAATTGAAGTCGACCACACTATCGTCACCGCTTTACTGCTTAAATTAGACCCCTCCAAGTCGGCCGGACCAGATCAGCTGCCAGCACAATTCTTAATAAACTGTGCGAAGACCCTGGCACGGCCGATAGTACTGCTCTTCAAACGTTCGTTTTCAGAGTGTGCTATACCTTCTGTATGGAAATCTGCGTTTATCACCCCAGTACATAAAAAAGGACCTAAAACTGATATCACGAATTACAGGCCCATTTCTAAATTGTGTATACTGTCAAAAGTACTCGAACGAATTGTTTTTTGTCAAGTTTATAACACTTTGCATAATTATTTTAGTACTAATCAGCACGGGTTTCTGCGCCGACGATCCACAGTCTCTAATCTTGTTCTCCTGAATGATTATGTTACTGACGCCATGGATAATGGTTGTCAGGTTGATGTAATATACACCGATTACAGCAAGTGTTTCGACAGAATTGACCACGGCATATTACTAACAAAATTGAAAAACATCGGAATAAATGGGGACTTACTGAGATGGTTTACTTCCTATATTGAAAACAGGTCACAAGCTGTAGTAGTAAATAACTATATGTCTGGATGGGTCACCGTACCTAGTGGGGTACCGCAAGGGTCGTTGTTGGGGCCATTGCTTTTTAATATTTTTGTTAATGACATTGATAAATGTCTCTTGCATTCGAAGCTTCTTTGTTTCGCAGACGACATGAAAGTTTTCTTAAAGATAACATCTATTGACGACTCGTTACTACTTCAGTCTGACCTCGCACGCCTTGATGAATACTGTCAAATAAACAGATTGGATTTGAATCCCTCAAAATGTTTTGCTATGACGTTCTCGCGTCAACGTAATTTAATCGCTACTACTTATACCTTGAAGGGTCAATTCCTACAGAAAGTGCCATTTATAAGGGATCTAGGTGTCGTACATGATTCTAAATTAATATTTGACAATCATATTAATAACATTATTAGTGGAGCTCTTAAAGCACTAGGTTTTATAATCCGCAATTCAATCCACTTCACTCAAGCTAAGACACTCAAAGTGCTTTATTGTACCTATGTTAGAAGTAAGTTAGAATATGCTTCTCAAGTATGGAACCCGTGCTACATTACCTATATAGACAGGATTGAGCGCATTCAGCGAAAGTTTGTAAAACATCTATGCTTCAAATTAAAATATCCCTACAATTCTGCAAATTATCTGAAAATATGCAAACATCATCACCTTGTCCCGTTACAAAAACGCCGTGAAATAGCAGACATCACCTATCTCTTGAATGTCACTGTTGGCGAAATAGATTCCCCAGAGTTGCTAAGTCAATTATACTTCAACACCCCCGTACGATCTAAAAGGTATCACCCCCCAATATCCATCAAAAATGTTACTTCCACATACCGACAGAACAGCTTTTTAACGCGAGCCAGTCGTAACTTAAATGAGTTGTCTAAAGAACTTGACATTGATGTATTCAACTGTAGAATTCCCAAAGTGAGACGTATTCTAGTGCAGCGATATTTCGAGTCCATTGAGTGAGCGTGTGGTCCTTCTAAAAGTTTTTATTGATTTGTGTTTTTTTTACTTGTTTATCATGTTAGAGTACTTGTTGTTATGTTGTATTAATATTAGAAGAAAATATTATTTTTGGTTATGTGTGGTTGCATTAGTGCGTACCATACCTTTTAGTTAAGCATAAAATGGATTTATCTGTGAGTTCCTATAATTGGCTTCTTGTTAATACTTTATGTCTAATGTCTTTGTAACAGCTGTTGGATCTCCAAATAAAATAAAATAAAATAAAATAAAAAATAAAAAATTAGGCGGTTTAAACGTTCAGATATTCACCCGGCTCGGGGCTTTTTGGAAATTGGAGCATTCCATGAAAACATCTACTTTTTGTCGCTTACGTGTCGCTATGGTAGCTACCCTAATAAAATATGCTAGCTGCTAGGAATCACTGTCAATCTTAAAGCCTTGATATGTTATTATTACACCGTAACTCAGGATACTCAGCTCAGCTTCATAAGTATTGAAAAGACCGTGTCGCTTACGACATGTTTTCATGGAATGCTCCAATTACAGGAGGATCATACGAGGACGAGTACATCATTATTGTTCAGTTTCAGAATTAGTAGTGCCTGCAATGGTAAGGAGGTAATACTTAATAGTAGAACCTAATACTATTTTTCGTATAATCTCGCAAAATTGCGCCGTGTGGTGACGGCAGTAAGAATATATTCGTCGCCACCCCAACTCTTCCCGTGGGTGTCGTATTGAGAGTCGGCTAAGGGATTGAAGTTTCACTGACCATTTATTTATCAAAGATTGATGAATCATTGTGGCCACTTACTGCGATCGCCAACCCGCTTGCCCAGCGCGGCGATTATGGGTAGTTACCGCCTAATGCGTCCTTACGCATAGGCTAAGGAGAGACCGCAGTCCAGCAGTGGACTGAAATAGGCTGATGATGTTTGATGTGATGATGATGGCGAAAAACCATGGGTAACATTATATGGAAAGTGGACCAAAAACCAACAGAGCTGAAAGATGTGTCATTAAGTACATTTATTTTATTTCATTATTTGGGCGCTATGTTAAAATTCAATTACAAAACTGAGATACAATTTAGTCATACTAAATACAATGATGAATGGTATCTAGACGACGGTGATTTACTTAGGGAGTACCGCAGAACGCCTTACACATATAAAATAATTATCCTATGGAATTCAGCTTTGCACCTATAGAATGAAATAAATAAATATCTTGGGACATCTTAAACAAATCGACCTAGGCAACGATATACATATATAGTAGATAGATACATTTAGATACTTAAATACATAGACGGCCATGACCAAGGAACAAATATTTGTCACAAATAAATACACAAATAATGCCCTCGCCAGGATTCGAACCGGAACCTCCAGCTTCGTAGGCAGGGTCACTACCAACTAGGCTACAGAGGCTGACAAATACAGTCAGGGGCATAAATATATATACAATTTTAGACCTTATGCTCCAGACATAAGTAAACAAATGTATACATATTTTTACCCTTGACTGTACATAAGCTGAGCTTTTTAATGACACTACTCCCAGCTCTGTTGGATTTCGGTCCATTTTGACGCGTCCTTTCAGGTGGTGGCATGCGACAACCTCTGTCTCCCGTTCCGGGATGAATCCTTCGACGCCGTGCTGTCCATCGCGGTGGTGCACCACTTCGCCACCGTGGAGCGCCGCGCCATGGCGCTGCGGGAACTGGCCAGGGTCACCAGGATCGGAGGCCGGCTGCTGCTCACCGTCTGGGCTATGGAGCATGAGGGACGGAACTTCCATTCCCAGGTAACTCAAAGTTAAAGTAATTTAGTTCAACACAGGTTATGTACAGAGGTACAGGTCTTACAATACTAATGACTAGCGACCCACCCCGGCTTCGGACGGGTACTATACCTACATAAAAACCTTCCTCTTGAATTACTCTACCTATTAAAAAAAATTTCAACAAAATCCGTTGCGTGCCGTTGCAAAAGATTTAAGCGTACAAAGGGATATAGGAACAGAAAAAGTGACTTTATTTTATACTATGTAGTGACTATGTATGATGATAAAGCATCACCGTTTTGGGCCGCAAGGCATACAAAATTGGGCTGACCTTTAATGGACTGTTCGTAACTCGTGTCAATTTAAATCCCTCGGTCGTGTTTTAAAACATCGCCGCTCGTTTCGAATTTCCTGTTTTTCGCACTTGTGTAGTAATGTATAGGGGTCGGAACTATGGGTGCAAAACTTTAACAAAACTTTAAAATTGACATATGGAAGCACTTTAGCCAAGAAAAATACGAATATTATTGAAAAATCTGTATCCAATTTTATTCCCTATCTCGGAATCTTAAACTTACTATGTTTGGGTGTGTTGATATGTACATTTTATGGATGTACGTGCTATGTCAAGTGCACTTGACAAGTTTTGTTAAAGTTTTGCACCTATAGTTCCGACCCCTAGACTAATGTACTATACTGCTATCGTTATACAAATATTATTTTCGATATATTCACCTAAAATGATTATTTGCAGGACGTCCTGATCCCCTGGCATAGGCCCGCCACGCTATGTCCGCCCACACCGGCCCCGCGAAGATTCCTCTCCGTCGATTATGACCAGTAAGTGAATGTCAATCTGATCTTCTCATATCGGACATTTGTTTTCTTTAATATTTCGATAATACGTGGGATATCTTATTATGCATAGGTATTATTTAAAATGATATCTTTAATCAGCTTCAATGTTGAAGAGTTAATCCCGCTTCCCCCAACCCCCGTTTGTCCCACTTGTAAATATTCGAAGCGGACGCGACGGAGACGTGCACTATTATAATATGAACTGTGACTCGTGCCGCACAAGTTTTCGTGGTTAGGTCTTGTCATTAAATAAAATCACGTTAATAGGTCGAATGTACGTTTTAATCGTGACCATGAATGCACTCGCATTGAAAGAAGCTTTCCTTCCAGCAACGCGGAGCCGTGGAAGAGCCGCTCAGGCTCGCCGGGCTCGTCGTCGCTGTCGTCGCCCAACGAGACGTGCTACTCGTTCGTGCGGCGCGCGCTGCAGCGCCTCGCGGGGCGACGCTCCTTCCTGCCGCCCTGGCGCCTCGCCCCGCCTCGAGCGCCCCGCGCCGCAAGGGAGCCCCCCGCCGCTGATCTACCCATCGAGCTGCGACGACTCGACGAAGTCCTCCCACCGCGGCTGCGAACCCAACACTCGGACGCCTCTACCGCCCCGAAGTCGCGCAGCCTCACCGACATCGCTGACGTCGATAAGCGAGCTCTCGTCCGCTCGCGATCGAGTCTCCCCAGCCTCGGGCTCGAAGACGACCCGCCGCCACCGCCGTCCCCACCGGAAACCGTCGAGCCGCGGCGAAAACCTCGCCTCGTAAAACAAAAGAAGTCCATAAACGAGGACGACGCGGACGAGGACCTCGACAAGCCGACCGACATGAGGAGCCTCGTCGAGGAGATGCCCAATTTCAAAATTCACACGCCGCGGCTGTCGTCGAAGAAGCCCGGAGTTTTCAAGCAGACCTCCCTTAACGAAGAACTGATGTCGGTCGAGAGATTACGTGAGAGAGAACACCTGAGGAGAAACATTCAGAAGCAGGCGTCCCTCAACGAGGAATACCTGTACCGGCGTCCGGGGGCGCTCGACTCGATTCGCGACTCGATATTTTCGACGTCGGCGAACACGGCCAAGAAGTTCCAGTCGCTGAAAAACGGCCTCACTAGTAAATTCAAAACGTCCACGACGAATATAGACAAGGTGACCGTGTTCGTGCGGATGCTCCAGGGTTGGAAGAACCATGGCCCGGTGCCCGAGGTGCCTACGCCGGGCGACAATAATACCGGCAGCGAGAAAAGTTACCCCGAGAGACGGCATTCGAAGGAGGACGGCTCGGATTCTTCGAAGGATAGCAGCTTACAGAGTGACACTAGTGTCGATTCGGAGGACAGTTTTGCATCGGTGATATATGTTCCTAAAGCGGACGGTTCCGGTGACCCCTTGTCTCCTACGCCGCTCTCTCCCGGACCGACGTCGCCTAGGCTAAAAGTGTCCTCTGTCCCGACTTCACCTAGGATGAAAAGCTCACCGGGCCTACCGTCTCCGAGGATAAAACAGGCTTTCCCGCTAATACGACCGCCGGCCTCCCCTAGCGTTGTCTCGGCGCCGGTCAATAAGATACTAGTAGCCCAATATAGCCTTAAAAATTATACCACCTCCAGTGCCGTATGTACCGCTCCTCTAAAACCTCAATCGAAAAGCCAGCCCAATTCACCGCCAAAATCGGAATCAGATGAGAAACTAGCCATTGCCAAACCAATAGTTACATTTCCGGAACCCCAACCGATCATAAATAAAATACCCCATCCCATAGAATTATATGAAGAAATAGACCCGATACCACCAATAAAAGAGGAAGAAGAAACGACGCCGTCTGATGTAACGAAAGAATTATTAGCTGAAATAAGTAAAGACATTGAAGAGATTCACAAACTTACAGCGGAAAGTAATCAACTGAAACCCCGTGTCCTTCAAGACGTAAAACCATACCCAAAAATAACCTTACAGACGGTAGCAGAACTACCAGAAATTCCACAGTTCAAACCTAAGGAACCTCGGAAATCTCCCACAAATGATAATTTAGATTCAAGAACGGCTGATCGTAAGCGAAAAGAGCGGATAAGGCAAATTAAAGAGATGCTCAATAAAGGTATTCCAGCAGCGAACGTCAATAGACGGCCACCTTTCCCTATAGTACGATGCAATAGAAAAACGGAAGCTATAGCGAAAAGTCACCCGAAGTTGATGTCCCTAGAACTCTTCAACCCCGCCACGGACGACGTTGACAGTGACTCGAGCGGTGTCTCATCACCAGATTCTGTTGACAGCGTCATAAGTGTCATCCCTGAGGAGCTACGAAAGACTGCAATGGAAAAAGGTAAGAAAAATAATTTAAAACAAGCTTTTGATTCATTTCTGACCAAGACTAACAGATCACACGATCACTTATAAAATACTACTTCATTTTAAAGGTTTACGTAAAGACATTCATCTGAGTACTGAGTTTCATTCATTTTTGTTGCAGACCTACCAAATCCATCAATAGTGGAGCCTACAAATGAAAAAGAAGAAAACCGGCCAGAGAAATCTCCCTCGATATCCCCATCACCGCAAAACCTTTTGGAAGCGGTGGCCGAAGTCGCTGCTACGTTGGACGAGACCTGCGAAACAGTTATTAAGTCCAGCCCAAGGTCTAAGCGAAAACAGTTAGAAAAACTTGAAAGTACTGAAGCGATGGCGATCGTACAAGGTGCGTCTAGTAGTAGCAGTAGCAGCAATTGGAGTCTTAACAAACTGTCTCCCGGGGACTTGAGGATTTTGGACGACAAGTCGCGTTCACATACTAGCTCGAGTGGAGGGAGTTCGTCGAGCTTAGAGCGACTCTCACCAGGTCGAAGGTCCAAAGAGCGCTCTCCAAAACTCGGTAGCACAAGCAACTCGACGTGGAGTCTAAACAGACTGTCCCCTAATAGACCCGAAGGTCGCTCCCTGGACGAAAACTTGAGCAAGAGTCATAGAAGTCCAACGAGAATACCCTACGATTCAGTCTCTATGTCCAGCACAGACTCTGAGAAATCTATTTCAAAGTCAGAGAGCTTCAATAGGATACAAAACGAACCCCTTATTACCTGCAAGTCAGACATGCTAGCCAAAGAAGAAGATTGGATCGCTGATCAGCAAGAACGCGGTCATCATTTAACCGAATTTGCTGAGAAACTTAGCGAGAAGTTACTTCAGGAAATAGATCAGTATTCCAAACGGATCAATGAGGAAGATTTCGACTTGCCAAGTAGTAGCAGTAGTGAGAAGAGTATCTCCCTTAGACTTAAACGGGAAGAGGAAGACAGGAACACGCAAAAGATTCTCGATGAGCTTTCAGACAGTTTACAACACCTAGACGATCCGTACATTAACAAAATAGGTACTGAAATGCACGGTTTGAATAAACTGAGCGCCGAAATTACGGAGCGACAAAAATATATAGCATCCCTAAACGATTCTCAAGAGACAGACATAAATAAACTCTTCCCGAAATGCGGAACTAAGCTAAAAAGCAAAAAGAGGTCCAAAGACGTCGATCCTATTATAAACAAATATAGGGAGCTTAAGAAGAGCATGAAAGTAACCAGCGATGAAGACATTTATCTAAATAATTGTGCCAACATCCAATATAACGTGACGAAGATTACGGAAGACAAACTACCTGACACAGACACGAAAAATCCAGATGATGATAGCGCGATTTGTTCAAGCAACGGAAACCCTGAAATCACTATCGATTCCGGAGCCTACGATACGAGTCAATCGCTCGAAACTGGGTATTCACTCGAGTCAGAGATAAGTGTAGATTCTCTATGCACTAGCACTGACAAGAGGTCATCCCTTAAAGTGGGGCAGTCGACTGACTCGAGCGATCTCGACAAGATGGAGATAAGTCCGGAGTCGATCACATCGCGATCGAGCGCCAGTACAGCTCCACTTAAGTCTGGATTTTCCATCGAGTCGAGCGACACGTATGCAGGAAGTGATTGGAGCCGAAGAGACAAAACTGGGAGCACGGCTTCGCTTGGCTGCGCGAGTTTAGCTTCGCTGCCTTCCTGCAGCGAGTGCTCCAAAGACAGAAAGTTGTTGGAGACGCGATCGTCTTCGGAAGACACTGCCCCGGTACCGACCTCAGCGAGACCCATGCCTCACGCGCCTCTTCTACCCTCGCTGAGTGACGGTTCTGACAGCTTGCCTTCCGAAGGCGGCGCCGTAACTTACCACAGATACTACCACGTTTTCAAGAGAGGCGAATTGGACCAACTCATCGAACAATATGTCGAAAGCCTTCACGTCGTCTCGTCATTCTACGACCAAGCCAGCTGGTGTGTGATCGCAGAAAAGGTTCAAGTGTGGACTATTTAATTACGAACTCGGAAACTAAAGAACAATTCTAATAGTGATTTTAACACTATTCAAGTGACCTTAACGAACTCCAAGTGAGTGTTAAACTGAATCGACTCGGGTGTTAAACCAATTGCCAAAAGCGAAGCTTTTGTTTTTTAATATACATATTCTTAGTCGCTCTATACTGGTTTACTAGTTATATATACTTACTGTATCTCGGGCTACGTTGAGTCGGTACAAAGGGCGTCAAGGGAAATAAAATTAATCAAATCCATTTTCTTGTCAGAATCACTAAACGTATCGGCACTTCCGAGTAGGAGTCCCAAAAGATTCTGAGGAATAAATGGTCCTTTATTTCCTATTTAGTATTCCGCGCGAGCTCACAACTCGCATAAAATGAAAACTAAGAGCTTTAAATAGTGAAAAAATTAAATATAATATATTATATACTTCAGTGGCTCAATAATATAAGCTGTGGAAGCTTATCTACTGTTATCCAATGAGTCCTGGGTTTGCGGCGTCGTCCAACATGTAATTTATCGAAATAGTCACAGTTTCTAGTCATTATTATTACGACAATAAGGTAAATAGCAACGATCAGCAGTCACGTAGTCGCGGACGGCCCCGCGAACTCTCTAGATCTTAGTCATGTGAATACTTCGATTTATTTGTAACAAACTGAGCTGGCCTCTCGTAGTGAACAGCGACTATGGGTCCACTTGTCCCGTCGCTGACTTATGTGTAATTCTTATATTAACCATGAACGAATAAGTCAAGAGAACTGACATTTAAAATGCATAATGTGTGTAGGTGCGTCAGTGAATTTTCGACGCTTATCATGAAAAACGCTGGATGTAAAGATGCTACGCAGGGTCGTAATTTCAATTCTAATAATGAAGCACTGGAATTCAAATTAGAAGCAAGTATAATTTTGGATTACAGCGTTGTTCATGATATGATAAGCAACGTTTAGTCCTTATAAAAGCCAAATTAGCTGCCGAGGATTTTAACTTACAATATCCTTTCCAACCATAATTTCGTAGTAACTACACTTTGCATTTGATATTGTCGTGTCTTTTGATTTATTCGATCATACTAAATACGGACCATTTAGTGAGGTTATATTTATCGTAGTGGCATACGAACACTTGCCTATCGTAATATCTCAACAGTACAAATACACTCATCATACTCGGTGTAGGTTGGGGTATTTTTTCATCTAATTCTAAGGGATGAGGTGAAAAAATGTATGCATATCTTTCACTTCGACCGTACTAACATAACCTTAAAGTATGTTTATAAAATGTTGTCCACAAAATGACAGCCTATTCATCCTTGTTTTATTTGGAAACAACTTTTTAACCTCTAAATACACTTATTTGCTATATGTTTGCCTATACAAAGATAACTGAGTCACATCGGATGCGTGGCGTGCGCGATGTAGTGTAAAGGTGCGTTTAAACCAAAAGAACTTCGCTGTTCTAGCGCCCGTTCTAAGAAATCAACCAATCACGTTTTGCGTACCGATAGAATTTCGTAGAGTGGGAGGTTAGAACAGCGAATGCTCTTTTAGTTTAACCGCACCTTTAAGGTGCATTAAGACCAAACGAGTATTCGCTATTCTATCCCCCACTCTACGAAATCAACGAATCACGTTTTGTGTAACGATCGAATTTCGTAGAGTAGGGGGTTAGAATAGCGAATGCTCGTTTGGTCTGAATGCACCTTAAGCCATTTCCTATAACAACTATACAGTGTGTAAGTGTAATACGGGCGATCAATTAAACCAGGCATGGGATTCATTTGTGTAATCATAGATTACAAGGTTTTTTTTAAGTTACTCTTAATTATGACCCCACAGAATTTTTTTAAGATTCGATAATCAAGCAGCAATGTAGGTACAAACATTTGTTATTATTGACATGGCAGTTATGTCATCTGCTTTTGAAATTAGCTGTCAACGAGTATTTAACTCGCGTATGTTGCTCTACATTGCGCGCCGAATTATTTTGTATGGAAAAAATTGTTGCTGTAATTTTAAGCAAAAGTTATTTGAATGTACTTATTATGTCGTAACCTAACACCCGTTAAGAGCTTCGCCCGTATTAGACTTACACGCTGTATAAACACCACGCAAGCTGTGTGCCATTTAATATGAAATTAAATTCACGTGCGTGGTGACGTGACCTGACCTACTACCGCGAAAATCGAAATTCGTAAATTTCGAGGATTCTCTGTCACTCAAACGAAGACGTCATTAGAGTGAGAGAGACAAATTCGTAAATTTCGATTTTCGCGGTAATAGGCCTGCAAGTCGTGTGCCATAGACTATGACATTTCGAAGGCTATACAACGCGCACGGCTCGCACACACATTTTAATCAAGTAAAAAATAGCAGTCTACGACAGAAAATGTGCACTTTTAGGTTAGAAAGTTGTTAACTACCTACATAAGCCAATTTGAAGATGAATGGGTAGTGAATAGGTACGCCCGTTTGACATGCTGACGAGCGATGCAACGAAGTTAATTTACATAAAGACTTCACTGTCGATATAAATAATTTGTTTCTATCTAAATTCTGAAAAATTATAAATGTTGATAATTTATTAAGAATTAATCAACAGTTTTATTTGTTAGCAGGGTGTAAAACGGGTTCAAACACTGAGAAACAGGTTTTGTCACAAAAATATCAGGTTTCAGTGGCAAAACTTTACCAGCGTATAAGTTTAGTTATTTTAAGACTATGGCGATTTCTCATAAGGACCACGATGCTAATGACGTCACTGGAAAAGTCATTCTCACAAAATAATATGTCTGTGGTCGCCTTAATTTTAACGTGGCGCCGTTTTCATACAACTTGTATGTAGTGCGTGAATTAGAGGCAGACGTATTTCCGTAGGATGACCGTTAATCTAAAACTCCTTGTATGTATATTGCAGTATAATATTCGGTACCCAGTCCTGGAGTTTATCCAACTTCAGGATTGTAGAATTTAGACAGATGACAGACATTTTTAAAGTTCGCGATAAACTGATTCACTCATGAAGCCACTCCCAACTCATGAGCGAATTGCGACGCGAAGCTACAAACGCGAGTATGGAGCTTACGCGAGCGCACTGCGGAATTTACTCCAATCTCGCGTTCGCGGCTTTGTGCCGCGATTCCCTCACAAGTGGGGAGCAGCCTATGGACCTATGGGATTTTGCCGCAGTCGTATTTAATAATAATTGCACTCTGAACTAATAAAAACGGAAGGACAAGTAAGTTTTTATTTCTCTAGAGTATGATTTGCAATCAATCAAATTGAATACGATTTTTTACCTATAGCTATTAATAAGTGAAGAACGAATTTTAAAGTTAATTTTTATGACTTATTAGTTAGTAAACTATACATAATTTTAATTAGTGTAAATTTAAATGCCACGAAATTCAAATATAAATAGCATTCTGTCGTTATTGTAATGGCAATACTATACCATAGGCAAGACCGAGGTGGCATCACTGGCCGCGCTATAGTGATGGGAAGTATTTGGTATCAATGTACATAATCGCTCTAAGTATATGTAAATGCTATTAGAAAATAATTATCAAAAGAATCAGTGAGATTAAAATTTAATATTAGATTAGTCTGCTTTTTCCATGTTTTTCTAAATTGAAGAATCTCATAATTGTTTTAGTAAAACATGGATTTAGTGGTGCGTAGTACTCATACTTCGTCATTAGGATTGTATGCGATTAGACTACTATACCGTAGTAAATAGGAAGGTAATATATAACATGCACAACCGTTAAGTTAATTTAATCTATGTACCATAAGTCTTCATCGTAAATCAGAGCCATCGCTACCGTGATTTTGGCGAGTACAATCAAGTAGATTTATAAATACAAATTACCGACATACAGTGTAAAGTTTGAATGGGTCATAAAAAATTATAGATTATTTGTTATCAAGCTTCAGTCTATTCCATCAATAGGATTATTGCATCGATTTTGAAAATAAAAATAAGGCCCTTGTGTGGGTTTACAGCTATACATGAAACTCGGAAAATTCTATGACAGGTCGCCGACAAACTTAATATTGGCATAATAGCTCAATATTATAACCTAAAAGACACTTTTAGGGACACCCAATTAGCGTGATATAAAAAAAACGTTAACTGCAGTCAGGTTTGTAACGACGATTAGGTATGATATATTTAGGAATTGAAACTTGATCGGCGTCTTTACATTATAAAATCGCTTATAGTTTATAAAATTAAAACCAAAACCAAGTTTTTGCTTAACTGTCGTTACAAACCTTTACTGTAATTAAACTTTTTTTATCTGACGCAAAACTTGTTTCAATTGTTATCTTTCTATGCTACACCAAACCCACATGTTCTTAACATCCTGTATATTACGTCATAATTATCTTGAATAATAAAAAAAATATTGTAAATATACAATCCGTATCGAAGGACCAAAGTAAATCACTGACACTTGATTGTATTCGCCGATTTCCTTATAACGCTGCAGTATTCTCTAAATAAAACATTTCATATCGGATAATCAATTAATACTTGACGAAATATATTACTGTAAGTAAATAAATTTACTTTCGAATTTTTATCGTGCCTCAATGGCGTTAAATTTATTTGATTGGAAGTTGTGAAGTTTTTGAACCATATCAGTGCTTTGGTATAGAGAAATTTATAATTTTCCTATTTTTGTAATTTGTATTTGTGAGCATAATTTAATTTTAGTATAAATATAATTAAACGGTTAAACTCACGTGTATTTAGTCGCCACGCGCGACATGTTTCGGAGAGCCTAGGTCCCCATTATCAAACACTGAGTGCGAGTTCACGACTCGCGAGTTTAAATACACGTAAGTTTAAATTACTTAAATTAATTTTAGTATTTTAATTGCGGGTCTTACTAACACTGAAGTAGGCACGTGGGCATACTCAGTCTAGAATTTTAAATACGAAAGTAACTAAAGGTACAAGGAACTAACCCTTATTACTCTTATTAGTACATACTAATAAGATATGGGTTTTAAGTCATCTATACGCATAGTTAGTCAAAGTCAAACTATTCTTTATTCAAGTAAGCTTATTAATAAGCATTTTCGAATCGTCTGATATTATCAAGAGAGAGAGAAAAAATCTACTACCTTTAATAGGAGAGGAACCTTTAATAGTTAATAGGAGAGGCCTACGTCTAGCAGTGGACTATCATAGGCTGATGATGATGATGGTTTAACTGACATCCTGATATAAATATGTGTATATGATCTTGATCTACTAGTACTGAGTATGACCCACTTGTCTAAGGCAGATATTATTATACAACTAAATTAATCAATAGTAACACCTTAATCGCGTACTTTAATAAAATAAAGGTTACTTTACCAATTCTACCCGAGTATCTACCGTTGGAGCGTTCAGTTACAGGAAAATTCACCAAAGCGGGCACGAATGGAATGAATGAAATAAATGACATCTATCATTGTGTGTATGCGGCCGTGCTATACCAACCTGTATCTACTGTCATTTTGATATCCACACATAGATACTTTCTGTCACTTACTCGATCCATTCGTGCCAGCTTTCGTGAAGTTACCTGTACTTATACCCGATGATTCATTTGTGATCAGTAGGTAATTTTACTTTATGCTTATTAAACTAAGAATTGAAAGCCCGGAGAATTGAATATAATTACACGTGTTTCCTTATTTTAATCATTCCTTTTACTTTCCAACGTGTTTTAGGATATAAAAACGGCTTGTTAAGATATTTTGATCAATAAACTGAATGATTTGTACTTAACTTAACTTAACTAAGTTAAAGGGCCGTTTTAATATCCAAAAACTAAATTTAAAAGTAAAATAAACTACAAAAAATACTTTAAAAACGTTTTAGTGAGTCAGGACAATCTATCAAACAGTTAGTGATTATTCATACCTACTGATCACGAATCATCATGTATGTGATGTATGTAATGCTAGGATCGATACTTCAATAAATTTTGGTCTGATTCTTAGAATACACACTACCTACTTATACAGTGTGTAAATCTAATACGGGCGATCAATTAAACCTGGCATGGAATTCATCAGTGTAATCATGTATTACGAGTTTTTTTTAAGTTACACGTAATTATGACCCCACAGAATTTTAGATTTTCGAAGCAGCAATGTAGGATGTAGGTACGAATTTGTTATTATTGATATGGCAGTTATGTCATCTGCTTTTGAAATTAGCTGTCAACGAGCTTTTAACTTGAGTGTTGCTCTACATTGCGCGCCGAATTATTTTGTATGGATAATTTTGTTGCTCTAATTTTAAGTAAAAGTCATCTAAATGTACTTATTATGTCCTAAACTAACACCCGTTAAGAGCGTCGCCCGTATTAGACCTACACCCTGTATTGTATACATTGCAGGAGCACTTGGATTTTGGATTACTTTTTGACGCAACAAAAATATATTGGAAACAGAATTTTAGATAGCCGAGGGGCCTTTCGAATTTCTGTCTAACCCCCTTATTTATATATTTACGTCTCCTAACTTAGCAAGCCGCTAAGTATTGTTTGTCCCTTTTGATCTTGTAGACATATTCATAAGACCGACAGGGACAAACAATACTTCAATCAACATGATCGTCATCTCAGCCATAAGACGTCCACTGCTGAACATAGGCCTCCCCTCTGGACCTCCACATGTACCGGTTAGATGCCACCAGCATCCAGCGTGTCCCGGCGATCTTCACAAGGTCATCTGTCCATCTTGTGGGCGGACGTCCTACGCTGCGTTTGCCTAACCGTGGTCTCCACTCGAGCACTTTTCGACCCCATCGACCATCCGCTCTGCGTGCAATGTGGCCTGCCCATTGCCACGTCACTTGCTAATCCGGAGGGCTATGTCAGTAACTTTAGTTCGCCTACGGATCTCCTCATTTCTGAAACAATACTTAGCGGCTTGCTAAATTATGAGGCGTTTATGAATGAGGGGGTTAGTTTGCAACGGAGCAGGTTCGATCCTAGCATAACGTTCCCAATGTTAAACACACTCTGTATAAAGACAGCTAACAAGGTGTATGTACATATGTATTTGTATCCATTTTGTATCGATATCGCTAAAACAGTTGTTGGCTTAATCTGTGATATAACTGATAGACACAGAACATCGTTTGTAAACAATTTCACAAATTATCATAATAACGCTTAATCGTCAATCGTAAGCGAAAGGCAGCTAACTGTATTTGTCGCACTAATATGAAAGAGTGACAGAGAGGGAAAACTACGATACGCTACTAAGCGTTAACGATTGGCAACTTGGTTAAGCATCCTGGTCCTAACTGCGAGCGCAAGAAATAACGAATAGGGTTTTTTACCATACAAATTTTGTCATGACATCTGTATTTCCATAACTTAAAACTAGAATAAATTGTGAAATTGTAACATTTCTTTACAGGATTGTGTGATATTAATTTTAACTGACCGCTTGATATTCTGTAGTATAATTGCTATTTTTTATAATTGGCAACATTTCATGGCTTAGCGGATACCTGAGTCTGCCTAGAGGTATGGGATCGATGCGGGAGGGGTAACTACTAACGTGACATACATTCTCTCCGTCACTCCAACGAAGGCATCATTAGAGTGACAGAGACAAATACTCGAAATTTTACGGAGTTTAGGGCCGCAGTACCATAAACTTACCTCACCCGTTGACTGTAACTGAAACCCTTAAAAAAAAACGGAAATCCTGATTATTCTGGATCGGGACTTGCTTGAACTCATTCAGAATCAACAGCTGTTTCTATAATAAAAAAAAAATCATGTATCCATTACGTAAAGCAGTTTTAGGACATTATTTTCTATTATTAAAATCGAAACGGCTCGTGATTCTGATTTGAATGAGCTAATTCAGTTCTGGAAACATATATTATACGTGACGGTACCTAGGACAAACGATTAAAATGAGACCATTAAGCCTACAGATAAGTTTGTGGCACTATATGCGTCGTTTGACGTTTAGTTAACACTCTACCACCATCCTCAGAAGACTCATTTATACGTCAAGCCTATAGTCGAATAATTACAGTAAACACGGTTAGATAAGAATTTCGTATAGATTAATGGAATTTACTGTTTGTGTTGTTCCCCTTCGGTTCTTTGCACCCAAAACGTATCAACAATGAATATAGCATTTCCTTCATGAAGTGTGGTTTGGTCACCACTGTGTAAAGCGGTCCAGAGTCGCCATATTAAGGTGGGTTTACACCAAACGAGCGAATGCTAATTCTATCCCCACTCTACGAAATTCGTTCGTTACACAAAACGTAAGTCGTCGAAATTCGCAGAGTGGGGGATAGAATGAGCATAGCGTGCGATTTGTGTAATAATCGCCGAGTTAATACGCATGCAATCAACGCAATTGGCTTTCCACGTCTTCATTATAGTTGAATAACTTAAATCAAACACTTGCGACTATCACTGCGATTAATGTAGAAAACAAAATTAGGTTTGACTATTAGTCAAATGACAACAGGCCCGCTACCGCAAACGGGTCAAAATTCTTTTCGTTGTCTTATTTTGTATCCCTAAAAAACGTGACGCAGTGGTGATTTTTTTATGAGATGATGTTTTGTTTTTAATTTCTCATGTATAGATTAAAATCTAGCGTGAAAAAGAAATACAACTGCACCGGACTTTTTTTATATACTGAGTCGAAACACCAACTAAAAGTGTGACAAAGTGGTATGAAACAAGACAACGAAAAGAATTTTGACCCAAACACTAAACCGCAAACACTGGTACAATACTGATAGATAACTCAACCTTCCTCTTGAATTACTAATTTACTATCTATTAACGTATTCGTACTATCTATTTTAGATATTCAGAACTCATATGTGCGACAAAGGCACTAGGCGAACGTCGCTCTTTACTATAGACGCGTCTGGGCGTCGGAGGCACAGAAAGTAACGCTGTCGCATATATGCGGCGATGGCATTGAACGCGTTAATAAAAAACGCATCACCATACGTTGCGTAGTTTTAAAGATTTAAGCATACGGATATAGGGACAGAAAAAGCGACTTTGTTTTATACTATGTCGTGATAACAGTGGTGACCAAATCACAAGTCATACTTAGTCGAATTTTTACTGCAAAGTACTCTTACGAGAAAAGTAATATAACATAACGCTAATATCGAAATACAGTAATACAATGTAAGCTTGTGTCGTACTGTATACATTATACTAGGTGAGAACCTTCACAATAAAATGAAGATTTCAATACCATTTTGTTTCATTTCACCTACGAACAAATAAAACATGGAAGCCGCACTCGGTATGTATACGCAAACGGTCCTGAATTTTAGCTGACTAGTGTCACCCCCTCTTCAATGCACCACGGTTATGAATTTGAATATCAACCTATAAAAACTTAAAACCGCCATGTAAAATAGATGTCATTGGTCCATCAAAGTTTTGATTGGCTATAGGTATTCTAAGCATTTGTCAAAGATGTTGCGCCGAAACATGCGCGGTGTTAAGAAAAGCGGTATGTCGTGCCCATCTTGACACAATTAAACAATTGTTTTCGGGGGCATTTTTGAGCTGGAATTCACGTCCATGTTATACACCGTGTTTTTTTTAATTCCTTTAAATTGTACAGGCTGCTTGGTACGTTAATTGGAGCTACCTGGTAAATTGCTTTTAGTCGAATTCGAAAAAAAAAAAATTGTTTTTCCTTTTCATACATAATAATAAAAAAAGTGTGACTGAACCTTAAGAATAAGATCTCAGGTGACTGACGGCACCTGTCAAAATAAGTTTCATTAGGATGTAATAAAGGTTGCAAGTTGCAATACACTTGTTCACAGTCATTAAACTTATTTTTTTAATAACTCGATAACAGTAAGAGTTAAGATACTAGTTTCTTAGACAAATTGATTATTTTTGACCTCAATAACAGTAAGAGTTAAGATACTAGTTTCTTAGACAAATTGATTATTTTTGACCTCAATAACAGTAAGAGTTAAGATACTAGTTTCTTAGACAAATTGATTATATTTGACCTAAATAAGCTTCCCTTTAATTTAGCGGAAATCAATAAAAACACGGTGTATATGGTCGCAGCGTTTCACAATTTACTTTTAACCTAAGGCTCGCTCATACAGTCCGCCATCAGATATATCGTAGCGCCCAGAGCGCTCAAAAATATCTGAAAACGTCTCTATCGTTATGGTAATAAAGGCATGTACTTAGATATTTTTGAACGCTCCGGCTCTACGATATATCTGATGGCGACTGTACAAGACAAATGCCAAAGATTTGTTACTATTTTTTATCTTGTAATTTGTCAGCCTTTGTGGCCTAGTTGGTAGTGACCCTGCCTACAAAGCTGGAGGTTCCAGGTTCGAATCCCGGCGAGGGCATTCTTTGCGTCTTTATTTATCACAAACATTTGTTCCTTGGTCATGGCTGTCTATGTATTTGTATCTAAGGTGTGAAATCAATTTGGAGATCAAAAATGTAAACAAATGGGATACCACCACAAAAAAATAATCACGAGAGGGGGGTAATCTAAAATCATTCAAATACTTATAAAAAATGCGTATTTACCGTCACTGACGGTACGCAGAATTTTTAAATATTTTACGAAGTTTTAATAAAAAACATTAAGCGAAATATAAAAAAAAATAATGATATATTTCGCTACATTTAATAAAATGTAAGGTGTTTAATTTATACTACTGGCAATGATAAGAAATCTTAAACATTTGGTTCGCAGTAATAACAATAACTAGTTTATTCGTAATTTAATACGGTACCTACACTAAGAACCGTTTAAAAGGGTTCGCATTTATAAATATGTATTTCAAAAATCGAAATAAGAGGGTGCACCAAATGACTGTTTTATGAATTTTTACTCCTAAAATTTAGCATTACAAAGTATACAGATTTTAGTATTTTTACCTACAAATCAATCATTTTCATATTTTAATCGAAATGGATTCGATCGTAACTAAGATGTAGACTGAAATTCGTTCCCCGACTATCCTAAAGATTAAAGTAACACGACATTCGTTTTCAAACATTGATTATGTTGATTATTTACATCATTCTAGTAAATTTTCTAGGTTTTATTTTTGTAATCAGGAACCGTCGACACTCAGATGTATGTTTTTTATTGACATATCCAAAAATATGGTAACGATTGTGATACTTTGTGTATCGAACATACTTTGACTTTTGCGTATCTACATCTAAACATAAAACATTGTCTTAGGTTTAGTACCTGTAAGGATAGTTGTAAGTGAAGTGTTAAATAAAATAAAATAAAAAATCAATCTCAAAATGCGACGTTAATTTACAAAGGTGTTACAAAATACATTCGATATAAAACGTTTTATACCCCTGGAATGTCACTTTAACATTGACTTTGTAATGTCATGTCATTGTCATAGATTGTTTACATTTTTGATCTCGAATTCCATTTCAGAGCTTATATGTATATATCTGTTATATAATATATCGTCGCCTGGTACCCACATCACAAGCCTTAACCCTTTGACCGCCACAGTCGGCCATAGACGACAGCGGAAAATCGTGACTATAATATAAGTTCAATTTCGCTTAAATAATCATGAACGCGTTGCGTCTGGAGCTCGGCATATTCCTACGCCGTCTGGCGGTCAAAAGGTTAATTGAGCTTACCGTGGGGCTAGGTCGATTTGTGTAAGATGTCCCAAGATATTTAATTTAATTTAACCCTTAAATGCATGACCTTGACAAAGATTTATTCAAATTTGAATTCTGAGTTGCTATCAATAGAGTCAAGAATTCATGATGCATATATACATCACTATGCATTTAAGGGTTAATTTATTTATTTAATTTATCTACTCGATAGGAAATACAGCGTGTAAAGTGTTGCCAGTCGATTACTCCGTATACAAAAGAGATATTGTACCCTCGTCCTGACCAATGTGATTTATAAAGGACATAATTAATTGTTTAGAACAAAAGAAAAGCGACTATATTTTCAAACACATTAGGTTTAAATTTCAATAGCTTAAGCTTAGTATGACGGGCAGGAACGGGTTTCTAACGGATATCGAAAGTACGTCACTAATGAGTAAAACTACGTTATAAACTTTTTTGAATAAAATCAGAACATTTCAAATATTAACTAAGAACCTTCCCATACATTTAGGACGACATTCGTTGATATACAATTTAATGTGCAAATGGTGCAATATTTTTAACGTTAATTTCGCATTATCAAAAAGTCTACAATTTGTACAACCTTAATTTGTAAATAAACAATCACTCATACAAATAAGAAAGGGATAGGGAATATAAAAAATGCGTTTTTAGTTAGAGCTTTTATTTATTAAACCAGAACACAAAAAAGCTTTTTTAACTTCATTTATCTTACGTTTAAATAAATATAAAATGTAATTTTCTTACTTAGGTAACTGATAAGTTTTACTACAGCTGGTTATATAAATTTATACTACTCAAAAGAAAATAAGCGACATACCGCGACTGCTTCTTTAATTAAGATTATTATTTGTATCTAAATAAGTGAGTTTTAATTTTTCATTCGTTAATTTTTACCACAATAAATATAATCTGTAAAAAAGAGTGATATTTTTCTATTGTAAAAAATGTAATAGGTACATAAAATAAATATTGTGTGATAGCACAAAAAACAGTGGCCCTTATTTTCTTTGGCAGAGTATATAATAAAACACCTACATTATTCTAGTATTAATGTATAAAAGCTGCGTTAACTTTATTAGTTAACAATTATTTTCGATTTAGAAAATTAATTTCATTTGATAATATTGTTAATAAACAAATGCACTACAGAGGTCGGGACGAAAGGGGCTGTTGGCCGACGTCATACAGCGTGTGTATTTGATACGGGCGAATATTTTAATGGCGATTACTCTCGGACGTAGGGAACCAAGGGAAGAAATTTATGTAAACGCATAAATTTCTTTAGGAAATTAAGGTTTTTTTTTCATACAAAATAATTGAGCACGATATGTATTGCATCCACTGGTAGCCACATTAATTAACGTAGATATAAGTATCTAAACGTCATACGAGTGTCATGTCAGTTGGACGGCATACAATGGTGCTGGATTGCACTTTAGAAAAATCATTACACTTGATAAGAACAAAATTTAACGAAATTATTATCTCATACGATTCGTAGAATCAAATATTACAGCTGGGTTAATTAATCAGCCTTCTAAAATACACACGCTGTATAGGATAAGTTATAGGCGGGTAACCTAATATTTGATTTATACATTTTAAGAACCCTAATACAGAGGCGGCCACGATTTTATCGATTTGTGATGTTAATTTTATACAAAAGCAGTTGTTTTTCAAAGTACATGTTAAATCGATAGGGATATATTAGAAAGAAAGAAAAATAATTTACACAGTGCGCTTAAAATACAAATATAGGTACAAACTAAAACATTTCATCAATTTTTAAAGCGTCACTGAAAAGGTTAGTTTTACAATAAAAAAGATTGATCCTATAGGATTGCAGCGTTATTCCCGATCGTTCCAGTGTTATCGTTCACAACGAAGTAATGTCACGTGAACATGCCTAGGTACTGCGCACCATGGTTTTTTTTCAGGCGTTCAATTCATACTAAAAGAAAAGGTTTTTCGTGATTTATTTATATAACTAAGAACATTGAAATAAGTATGTCTGAGTTATTTAAGTTTGTAACTACATTAATCAGTATTAAAAGCAAAAAAAAACTATTTGGACTACCTACTAAAGTACATGGTAGGTTAACTACCTAAATACGGATTTCGTTAATGTTAGTTTTATAAATCTAAAATTCAAGTTGTTCAATAATATTCGTTTAATAGTTAACATAAAGTTAAATAGTCTTGCAAATTTTGAGATTTCTAACTTTTGAAAGAAAAACACATTTTAGAAAAAAAAAACCTTTTTTTTACGGTTTTTTTTTTCAAACCAGAAAAAAACAGTTTTTTTGTTACCATAGTCGTGTCGTGTCTAACATTTCATTTTTCGACATTTCCAAAGCCAGCTTCACTTATGTTAAGATTTACGGGCAGTACTAGGGTGAATATCTGAGCGTTTCAACCGCCTAATTTTGGTGGCGTCATTTTCGCCAAAGTTTCTAAAAGTCTCAATGTTATACTTCGTCATTTGTAAAAGGTACCGTACTTCCTTAAAATGACAAAGTAGCACATTGTAACGAATAGTAAAGGTAGAAACTATGACACCAAAATTAGGCTGTTGAAACGCTCAGATATTCACCCACTAGTGAGGCGGTAAGGGGTCATCCATTAATTACATCACACCTAAAGGGGGAGCGAGGGGGTTAGCAAAATGTGACATATCGTGACAGGGGGGGAGGGAGGAGTCCTATGTTTGTGACATCACAATCCTTACATACATGAATACATGAACATGAAAGAGTGTATCCTAAATTTTTGGACGGAGGAAGAATAAGTTTTTAATTTGTATTTTCTTTATTATTGTCGATTTTCTCTTTGTTAATTTTATAAATCATTTTAAGCAATCCTAATAAAAAAATTGTTACAAAGTGATGTTGTATTTTTTACCTTCCTAAACTAAAAATGTAAAAGTGACGTCACACTAAGGTGTAGTCAATTGTGACGAAGTGTGACATGGGGGGAGGGAGGGGTCAAAAAATCCAGAAATTGGTGTGACGTAATTAACGCATGATCCCTAAGTAGGTTTTCTCACTTGAGTCCCGTATTCGTGGCTAGACGAAGTAGGCAGCCAGCTGCGCCATCTTGTCCTTGGGTTGTTTGTGTCGATGTTTAGCGGTGCTTCTCCAACTGTACAAGTATTCTCACGTGAGTCCGGTAGACGTGGCTAGACGAAGTATGCAGCTAGCTGCGCCATCTTGTCCTTGGGCTGTTTGTGTCGATGTTTAGCGGTGCTTCTCCAACTGTACGAGTATTCTCACGTGAGTCCGGTAGACGTGGCTAGACGAAGTAGGCAGCTAGCTGCGCCATCTTGTCCTTGGGTTGTTTGTGTCGATGTTTAGCGGCGCGGCCGCCACCGCGCGGTGCTTCTCCAACTGTACAAGTATTCTCACGTGAGTCCGGTAGACGTGGCTAGACGAAGTATGCAGCTAGCTGCGCCATCTTGTCCTTGGGCTGTTTGTGTCGATGTTTAGCGGTGCTTCTCCAACTGTACAAGTATTCTCACGTGAGTCCGGTAGACGTGGCTAGACGAAGTAGGCAGCCAGCTGCGCCATCTTGTCCTTGGGTTGTTTGTGTCGATGTTTAGCGGTGCTTCTCCAACTGTACAAGTATTCTCACGTGAGTCCGGTAGACGTGGCTAGACGAAGTATGCAGCTAGCTGCGCCATCTTGTCCTTGGGCTGTTTGTGTCGATGTTTAGCGGTGCTTCTCCAACTGTACGAGTATTCTCACGTGAGTCCGGTAGACGTGGCTAGACGAAGTAGGCAGCTAGCTGCGCCATCTTGTCCTTGGGTTGTTTGTGTCGATGTTTAGCGGCGCGGCCGCCACCGCGCGGTGCTTCTCCAACTGTACAAGTATTCTCACGTGAGTCCGGTAGACGTGGCTAGACGAAGTAGGCAGCTAGCTGCGCCATCTTGTCCTTGGGTTGTTTGTGTCGATGTTTAGCGGTGCTTCTCCAACTGTACAAGTATTCTCACGTGAGTCCGGTAGACGTGGCTAGACGAAGTAGGCAGCCAGTTGCGCCATCTTGTCCTTGGGTTGTTTGTGTCGATGTTTAGCGGTGCTTCTCCAACTGTACAAGTATTCTCACGTGAGTCCGGTAGACGTGGCTAGACGAAGTAGGCAGCCAGTTGCGCCATCTTGTCCTTGGGTTGTTTGTGTCGATGTTTAGCGGTGCTTCTCCAACTGTACAAGTATTCTCACGTGAGTCCGGTAGACGTGGCTAGACGAAGTAGGCAGCCAGTTGCGCCATCTTGTCCTTGGGTTGTTTGTGTCGATGTTTAGCGGTGCTTCTCCAACTGTACAAGTATTCTCACGTGAGTCCGGTAGACGTGGCTAGACGAAGTAGGCAGCCAGTTGCGCCATCTTGTCCTTGGGTTGTTTGTGTCGATGTTTAGCGGTGCTTCTCCAACTGTACAAGTATTCTCACGTGAGTCCGGTAGACGTGGCTAGACGAAGTAGGCAGCCAGTTGCGCCATCTTGTCCTTGGGTTGTTTGTGTCGATGTTTAGCGGTGCTTCTCCAACTGTACAAGTATTCTCACGTGAGTCCGGTAGACGTGGCTAGACGAAGTAGGCAGCCAGTTGCGCCATCTTGTCCTTGGGTTGTTTGTGTCGATGTTTAGCGGTGCTTCTCCAACTGTACAAGTATTCTCACGTGAGTCCGGTAGACGTGGCTAGACGAAGTAGGCAGCCAGTTGCGCCATCTTGTCCTTGGGTTGTTTGTGTCGATGTTTAGCGGTGCTTCTCCAACTGTACAAGTATTCTCACGTGAGTCCGGTAGACGTGGCTAGACGAAGTAGGCAGCTAGCTGCGCCATCTTGTCCTTGGGTTGTTTGTGTCGATGTTTAGTCGTGTCGTGTCTAACATTAGATTTTTCGACATTTCAAAGCTAGCTTCACTTATGTTAGATTTACGGGCAGTACTAGTGAGGCGGTAAGTAGGTATTCTCACTTGAGTCCCGTAGACGTAGCAGAAAGAGAAAACAGTTTTTTTGCTACCCTAGTCGTGTCGTGTCTAACATTAGATTTTTCGACATTTCCAAATCTAGCTTCACTTATGTTAGATTTACGGGCAGTACTAGTGAGGCGGTAAGTAGCCCCCTTATTCATAAAGTCTGCTAACTTAACAAGCTGATGTCCCTTTTGCTCTGATGGAAACATTGTTAAGACCGAAAGGGACACATAATTATTAGCTGCTTGTTAAGTTAGCAGACGTTTATGAATAAGGGGGTTAGTATTCCCACGTGAGTCCCGTATTCGTGGCTAGACGAAGTAGGCAGCTAGCTGCGCCATCTTGTCCTTGGGTTGTTTGTGGCGATGTTTAGTCGTGTCGTGTCTAACATTAGATTTTTCGACATTTTCAAAGCTAGCTTCACTTATGTTATATTTACGGGCAGTACTAGATGAGGCAGTAAGTAGGTATTCACTATTCTCACGTGAGTCCCGTAGACGTGGCTAGACGAAGTAGGCAGCGAGTTGCGCCATCTTGTCCTTGGGTTGTTTGTGTCGATGTTTAGCGGTGCTTCTCCAACTGTACAAGTATTCTCACGTGAGTCCGGTAGACGTGGCTAGACGAAGTAGGCAGCTAGTTGCGCCATCTTGTCCTTGGGTTGTTTGTGTCGATGTTTAGCGGTGCTTCTCCAACTGTACAAGTATTCTCACGTGAGTCCGGTAGACGTGGCTAGACGAAGTAGGCAGCTAGCTGCGCCATCTTGTCCTTGGGTTGTTTGTGTCGATGTTTAGCGGTGCTTCTCCAACTGTACAAGTATTCTCACGTGAGTCCGGTAGACGTGGCTAGACGAAGTAGGCAGCTAGCTGCGCCATCTTGTCCTTGGGTTGTTTGTGTCGATGTTTAGCGGTGCTTCTCCAACTGTACAAGTATTCTCACGTGAGTCCGGTAGACGTGGCTAGACGAAGTAGGCAGCCAGCTGCGCCATCTTGTCCTTGGGTTGTTTGTGTCGATGTTTAGCGGTGCTTCTCCAACTGTACAAGTATTCTCACGTGAGTCCGGTAGACGTGGCTAGACGAAGTAGGCAGCCAGTTGCGCCATCTTGTCCTTGGGTTGTTTGTGTCGATGTTTAGCGGTGCTTCTCCAACTGTACAAGTATTCTCACGTGAGTCCGGTAGACGTGGCTAGACGAAGTAGGCAGCTAGCTGCGCCATCTTGTCCTTGGGTTGTTTGTGTCGATGTTTAGCGGTGCTTCTCCAACTGTACAAGTATTCTCACGTGAGTCCGGTAGACGTGGCTAGACGAAGTAGGCAGCCAGTTGCGCCATCTTGTCCTTGGGTTGTTTGTGTCGATGTTTAGCGGTGCTTCTCCAACTGTACAAGTATTCTCACGTGAGTCCGGTAGACGTGGCTAGACGAAGTAGGCAGCCAGTTGCGCCATCTTGTCCTTGGGTTGTTTGTGTCGATGTTTAGCGGTGCTTCTCCAACTGTACAAGTATTCTCACGTGAGTCCGGTAGACGTGGCTAGACGAAGTAGGCAGCCAGTTGCGCCATCTTGTCCTTGGGTTGTTTGTGTCGATGTTTAGCGGTGCTTCTCCAACTGTACAAGTATTCTCACGTGAGTCCGGTAGACGTGGCTAGACGAAGTAGGCAGCCAGTTGCGCCATCTTGTCCTTGGGTTGTTTGTGTCGATGTTTAGCGGTGCTTCTCCAACTGTACAAGTATTCTCACGTGAGTCCGGTAGACGTGGCTAGACGAAGTAGGCAGCCAGTTGCGCCATCTTGTCCTTGGGTTGTTTGTGTCGATGTTTAGCGGTGCTTCTCCAACTGTACAAGTATTCTCACGTGAGTCCGGTAGACGTGGCTAGACGAAGTAGGCAGCCAGTTGCGCCATCTTGTCCTTGGGTTGTTTGTGTCGATGTTTAGCGGTGCTTCTCCAACTGTACAAGTATTCTCACGTGAGTCCGGTAGACGTGGCTAGACGAAGTAGGCAGCCAGTTGCGCCATCTTGTCCTTGGGTTGTTTGTGTCGATGTTTAGCGGTGCTTCTCCAACTGTACAAGTATTCTCACGTGAGTCCGGTAGACGTGGCTAGACGAAGTAGGCAGCCAGTTGCGCCATCTTGTCCTTGGGTTGTTTGTGTCGATGTTTAGCGGTGCTTCTCCAACTGTACAAGTATTCTCACGTGAGTCCGGTAGACGTGGCTAGACGAAGTAGGCAGCCAGTTGCGCCATCTTGTCCTTGGGTTGTTTGTGTCGATGTTTAGCGGTGCTTCTCCAACTGTACAAGTATTCTCACGTGAGTCCGGTAGACGTGGCTAGACGAAGTAGGCAGCCAGTTGCGCCATCTTGTCCTTGGGTTGTTTGTGTCGATGTTTAGCGGTGCTTCTCCAACTGTACAAGTATTCTCACGTGAGTCCGGTAGACGTGGCTAGACGAAGTAGGCAGCCAGTTGCGCCATCTTGTCCTTGGGTTGTTTGTGTCGATGTTTAGCGGTGCTTCTCCAACTGTACAAGTATTCTCACGTGAGTCCGGTAGACGTGGCTAGACGAAGTAGGCAGCCAGTTGCGCCATCTTGTCCTTGGGTTGTTTGTGTCGATGTTTAGCGGTGCTTCTCCAACTGTACAAGTATTCTCACGTGAGTCCGGTAGACGTGGCTAGACGAAGTAGGCAGCCAGTTGCGCCATCTTGTCCTTGGGTTGTTTGTGTCGATGTTTAGCGGTGCTTCTCCAACTGTACAAGTATTCTCACGTGAGTCCGGTAGACGTGGCTAGACGAAGTAGGCAGCCAGTTGCGCCATCTTGTCCTTGGGTTGTTTGTGTCGATGTTTAGCGGTGCTTCTCCAACTGTACAAGTATTCTCACGTGAGTCCGGTAGACGTGGCTAGACGAAGTAGGCAGCCAGTTGCGCCATCTTGTCCTTGGGTTGTTTGTGTCGATGTTTAGCGGTGCTTCTCCAACTGTACAAGTATTCTCACGTGAGTCCGGTAGACGTGGCTAGACGAAGTAGGCAGCCAGTTGCGCCATCTTGTCCTTGGGTTGTTTGTGTCGATGTTTAGCGGTGCTTCTCCAACTGTACAAGTATTCTCACGTGAGTCCGGTAGACGTGGCTAGACGAAGTAGGCAGCCAGTTGCGCCATCTTGTCCTTGGGTTGTTTGTGTCGATGTTTAGCGGTGCTTCTCCAACTGTACAAGTATTCTCACGTGAGTCCGGTAGACGTGGCTAGACGAAGTAGGCAGCCAGTTGCGCCATCTTGTCCTTGGGTTGTTTGTGTCGATGTTTAGCGGTGCTTCTCCAACTGTACAAGTATTCTCACGTGAGTCCGGTAGACGTGGCTAGACGAAGTAGGCAGCCAGTTGCGCCATCTTGTCCTTGGGTTGTTTGTGTCGATGTTTAGCGGTGCTTCTCCAACTGTACAAGTATTCTCACGTGAGTCCGGTAGACGTGGCTAGACGAAGTAGGCAGCCAGTTGCGCCATCTTGTCCTTGGGTTGTTTGTGTCGATGTTTAGCGGTGCTTCTCCAACTGTACAAGTATTCTCACGTGAGTCCGGTAGACGTGGCTAGACGAAGTAGGCAGCCAGTTGCGCCATCTTGTCCTTGGGTTGTTTGTGTCGATGTTTAGCGGTGCTTCTCCAACTGTACAAGTATTCTCACGTGAGTCCGGTAGACGTGGCTAGACGAAGTAGGCAGCCAGTTGCGCCATCTTGTCCTTGGGTTGTTTGTGTCGATGTTTAGCGGTGCTTCTCCAACTGTACAAGTATTCTCACGTGAGTCCGGTAGACGTGGCTAGACGAAGTAGGCAGCCAGTTGCGCCATCTTGTCCTTGGGTTGTTTGTGTCGATGTTTAGCGGTGCTTCTCCAACTGTACAAGTATTCTCACGTGAGTCCGGTAGACGTGGCTAGACGAAGTAGGCAGCCAGTTGCGCCATCTTGTCCTTGGGTTGTTTGTGTCGATGTTTAGCGGTGCTTCTCCAACTGTACAAGTATTCTCACGTGAGTCCGGTAGACGTGGCTAGACGAAGTAGGCAGCGAGCTGCGCCATCTTGTCCTTGGGTTGTTTGTGTCGATGTTTAGCGGTGCTTCTCCAACTGTACAAGTATTCTCACGTGAGTCCGGTAGACGTGGCTAGACGAAGTAGGCAGCGAGCTGCGCCATCTTGTCCTTGGGTTGTTTGTGTCGATGTTTAGCGGTGCTTCTCCAACTGTACAAGTATTCTCACGTGAGTCCGGTAGACGTGGCTAGACGAAGTAGGCAGCGAGCTGCGCCATCTTGTCCTTGGGTTGTTTGTGTCGATGTTTAGCGGTGCTTCTCCAACTGTACAAGTATTCTCACGTGAGTCCGGTAGACGTGGCTAGACGAAGTAGGCAGCGAGCTGCGCCATCTTGTCCTTGGGTTGTTTGTGTCGATGTTTAGCGGTGCTTCTCCAACTGTACAAGTATTCTCACGTGAGTCCGGTAGACGTGGCTAGACGAAGTAGGCAGCGAGCTGCGCCATCTTGTCCTTGGGTTGTTTGTGTCGATGTTTAGCGGTGCGAGCGCGCCCCCCGCGGCCCCGCCCCGCCGGCGCCCGCGCCGCCACCGCGCGGTGCTTCTCCAACTGTATAAGATAAGATAAGATAAGATAACGAATCCCGTGACGACCAGAGTCTTTCGCAGTTGATTTTTTCTATGGTAAGCACATCTGTTACGACATTGTAAGATAAGATACATTTTTATTTCATAAAATCTTATGCTAGTTGTACATATAAATAAATAAATATCTTGGGACATCTTACACAAATCAACCTAGTCCCACGGTAAGCTCAATTAAGGCTTGTGATGTGGGTACTAGGCGACGGTATATACAGGGTGGAAAGGGACGACGTTCCTTCCCGCTACCGACCGAGTCTACCAACCATTACGATCAACTTTCAGTATGGGACCAACATCGAAAGCGGACATGGAAAATTGACTTTTCCATACTATTGAACTCTAACTAATCACTCACTTTGTATGAGGGGTAAAATTTTATTCAAGATATTTCGATGTTGGTCCCATACTGAAAGTTGATCGTAATGGTTGGTAGACTCGGTCGGTAGCGGGAAGGAACGTCGTGCCTTTCCACCCTGTATAATAGACAGATACATATAGTTACTTATATACATAGACATCCATGACCAAGGAACAAATATTTGTGATAAATAAATACACAAATAATGCCCTCGCCGGGATTCGAACCCGGAACCTCCAGCTTCGTAGGCAGGGTCACTACCAACTAGACTATGGAGGCTGACATAGAAAGTGGTAATAAAATTAATATACTATAGACGCATATAACTACCTTAATCTAACTTTACAAATTAACATAAATCCTTACATGACTGAATTATTTAGTACCATTATTCACATAATCTTTTAATCCAAAAATACCTAGTGATCTATACCTAAACTAAGTAAATATTTACTTGTGACTTAGGTATACTATGTTTAGTAGGTCAAACGGTCGCAGCGGAATGCTTACAACATCATTTTTTTTCACAACTAACAATAAAACGTAGGTAAAAAGATAAAATAGTACATTACATCAGAGGCCGGGAAAATGAGGATTTCCGGCCAAGGTGGTACATACCGGATAGGCAACGAGGCCGGGAATCCGTTTTCACACCGAGGCATGTATAGTGCTTTTCTCAAATATACAAAGAAATAATGACATGGCCTAGGCCTGAAAAGTGTTATAAAATTCCATTTCCATCCTAGTGAGTCATTGTGCCCTAAAAGCGATACTTCCAAGTCTATTTTAAGAAACGTAATGACAATATTTCATTGGATGTTTGAGAAAACATATTTATTATTTCTACTCGTACTGTAATATTCGAAATATGATTACCTGCACAAAATTATAATCATATACATTTACGTCGAGTTCACAACTCAATTATAATGAATGAACCCATAAGACAAAGCTGTAGGCGACTGAAATTAATTTGACCAATCACGTGCCAGCAAAAAAGACATCAACGAGCGGCCACCTCAGGATCTACACTTCGTTTTAGCGTATTTATTTCACTGTTTATATTAGTTCTGCCGAATGCATCCCGAACGTTGGGCGAATGTAGCTACCGAATGATCCCTCAACATGGTCGAAGCAGAGGCAGACCAAAAAGGAGATGGCGGGATGACCTGGACAAATTTAACGGGGAGTGGCGGGATTGTGCACTCGACAGGGTCGAATTTCGAGAAAAAGGGGAGGCCTTTGCCCAGCAGTGGGACACTGAAACAGGCTAATAAAAAAAAAAAAAAAAAATAGTTCACTTATTTTGATTGTCTCGGAAAAAGTATTATACACAATAGTATTATAACCAAGCTTTATAATCTCGTACCTTATTTAGACCACTCAGTAAGCTTTGTAACCTAAGCACGGTACTCGACTAAAAAGTTCTCTATTATAACATGAGAGTGTAAAATCCTATTTTGTCAAACTTGCAATAAAATGTTGACATTCTTTACGTGAATTTGGGACAAGCAGTAGCATGTCACGGAATCGATGACTGAACTTTCATAACTACTAAAAAGTCCTACGACTTCAAACTGACGGAAGTGAAGAACTGCTTTAAAAAGTAAAATACCGGGCGGTACTCGGCCGTCACTAGCTGCCACAAGGTACACTGTCGCACACGTGACACTGACCTGTAACTCTGCAAACTGTCCCGCTATATGCGGGACGTCCCGTTTCTGGGGCCCTAAAGTATGGGTCCCGCAAAGGGTTCACGCGGGACGCCAGTTGTCCCGCTTTTCAGGGGATACTAAACGAAAGCATTTAAAGATGCATGCAGACCAAAAGAGCATTCGCTGTTCTATCCCCCACTCTACGAAATCAACGAATCACGTTTCGTGTAACGATCGAATTTCGTAGAGTAGGGGGATAGAACAGCGAATGCTCTTTTGGTCTGCATGCACCTTTAGATTGCAACATGTTAATTTGAATGTATGTATCTCGACGGCGACTATAGCCTGCGAGCACCGTGTACTGAACGTGTATTGTGCATCTAAATTTAACCGATCTGAAATTAGGGATTATTTTTTAATGTTAATGTCATTCCCGTCCCGCATTTTACAGCCAAGTCCCGCAATTAATTCACGAATATCCCGCATATCTGTGATCTTTGGTTGGCAATCCTACCTGTGAGCTAAACGCCGGCTCGCAGTATAGGCAGCCGGTCATCTCGGTGAGCGCGGCAGGCAGCGGTCCGGGCGGTACTCGGCCGTCACTAGCTGCCACAAGGTACACTGTCGCACACGTGACTACACTGACCTGTGAGCTAAATGATGTCTGGACGACGGTGATTTACTTAGAAAGAGCCCACAGAACGCCTTACTCATATAAAATTATCCAATATAATTCAACTTTTTACCTATAGAATGAAATAAAGTACACAAGCAGACCTTTTTAATGACACTACTCCCAGCTCTGTTGGTTTTTGGTCCATTTTGACGCATAGTCCTTTGACCAATCACGTGCCAGCAAAAAAGACATCAACGGGCGGCCACCTCAGGATCTACACTTCGTTTTAACATATTTATGTCTATTGCTCGCACACGTGACTACACTGACCTGTGAGCTAAACGCCGGCTCGCAGTATAGGCAGCCGGTCATCTCGGTGAGCGCGGCAGGCAGCGGTCCGGGCGGTACTCGGCCGTCACTAGCTGCCACAAGGTACACTGTCGCACACGTGACTACACTGACCTGTGAGCTAAATGATGTCTGGACGACGGTGATTTACTTAGAAAGAGCCCACAGAACGCCTTACTCATATAAAATTATCCAATATAATTCAACTTTTTACCTATAGAATGAAATAAAGTACACAAGCAGACCTTTTTAATGACACTACTCCCAGCTCTGTTGGTTTTTGGTCCATTTTGACGCATAGTCCTTTGACCAATCACGTGCCAGCAAAAAAGACATCAACGGGCGGCCACCTCAGGATCTACACTTCGTTTTAACATATTTATGTCTATTGCTCGCACACGTGACTACACTGACCTGTGAGCTAAACGCCGGCTCGCAGTATAGGCAGCCGGTCATCTCGGTGAGCGCGGCAGGCAGCGGTCCGGGCGGTACTCGGCCGTCACTAGCTGCCACAAGGTACACTGTCGCACACGTGACTACACTGACCTGTGAGCTAAATGATGTCTGGACGACGGTGATTTACTTAGAAAGAGCCCACAGAACGCCTTACTCATATAAAATTATCCAATATAATTCAACTTTTTACCTATAGAATGAAATAAAGTACACAAGCAGACCTTTTTAATGACACTACTCCCAGCTCTGTTGGTTTTTGGTCCATTTTGACGCATAGTCCTTTGACCAATCACGTGCCAGCAAAAAAGACATCAACGGGCGGCCACCTCAGGATCTACACTTCGTTTTAACATATTTATGTCTATTGCTCGCACACGTGACTACACTGACCTGTGAGCTAAACGCCGGCTCGCAGTATAGGCAGCCGGTCATCTCGGTGAGCGCGGCAGGCAGCGGTCCGGGCGGTACTCGGCCGTCACTAGCTGCCACAAGGTACACTGTCGCACACGTGACTACACTGACCTGTGAGCTAAATGATGTCTGGACGACGGTGATTTACTTAGAAAGAGCCCACAGAACGCCTTACTCATATAAAATTATCCAATATAATTCAACTTTTTACCTATAGAATGAAATAAAGTACACAAGCAGACCTTTTTAATGACACTACTCCCAGCTCTGTTGGTTTTTGGTCCATTTTGACGCATAGTCCTTTGACCAATCACGTGCCAGCAAAAAAGACATCAACGGGCGGCCACCTCAGGATCTACACTTCGTTTTAACATATTTATGTCTATTGCTCGCACACGTGACTACACTGACCTGTGAGCTAAACGCCGGCTCGCAGTATAGGCAGCCGGTTATCTCGGTGAGCGCGGCAGGCAGCGGTCCGGGCGGTACTCGGCCGTCACTAGCTGCCACAAGGTACACTGTCGCACACGTGACTACACTGACCTGTGAGCTAAATGATGTCTGGACGACGGTGATTTACTTAGAAAGAGCCCACAGAACGCCTTACTCATATAAAATTATCCAATATAATTCAACTTTTTACCTATAGAATGAAATAAACTACACAAGCAGACCTTTTTAATGACACTACTCCCAGCTCTGTTGGTTTTTGGTCCATTTTGACGCATAGTCCTTTGACCAATCACGTGCCAGCAAAAAAGACATCAACGGGCGGCCACCTCAGGATCTACACTTCGTTTTAACATATTTATGTCTATTGCTCGCACACGTGACTACACTGACCTGTGAGCTAAACGCCGGCTCGCAGTATAGACAGCCGGTCATCTCGGTGAGCGCGGCAGGCAGCGGTCCGGGCGGTACTCGGCCGTCACTAGCTGCCACAAGGTACACTGTCGCACACGTGACTACTGACCTGTGAGCTAAACGCCGGCTCGCAGTATAGGCAGCCGGTCATCTCGGTGAGCGCGGCAGGCAGCGGTCCGGGCGGTACTCGGCCGTCACTAGCTGCCACAAGGTACACTGTCGCACACGTGACTACTGACCTGTGAGCTAAACGCCGGCTCGCAGTATAGGCAGCCGGTCATCTCGGTGAGCGCGGCAGGCAGCGGTCCGGGCGGTACTCGGCCGTCACTAGCTGCCACAAGGTACACTGTCGCACACGTGACACTGACCTGTGAAGGGCTGCCAACTGTCCCGCTATATGCGGGACGTCCCGTTTCTGGGGCCCTAAAGTATATATATTCACGCGGGACGCCAGTTGTCCCGCTTTTCAGGGGATACTAAACGAAAGCATTTAAAGCTGCATGCAGACCAAAAGAGCATTCGCTGTTCTATCCCCCACTCTACGAAATCAACGAATCACGTTTCGTGTCACGATCGAATTTCGTAGAGTAGGGGGATAGAACAGCGAATGCTCTTTTGGTCTGCATGCACCTTAAGATTGCAACATGTTGATTTGAATGTATGTATCTCGACGGCGACTATAGCCTGCGAGCACCGTGTACTGAACGTGTATAACTGTGCATCTAAATTTAACCGATCTGAAATTAGGGATTATTTTTTAATGTTAATGTCATTCCCGTCCCGCATTTTACAGCCAAGTCCCGCAATTAATTCGCGACAATCCCGCATATCTGTGATCTTTGGTTGGCAATCCTACCTGTGAGCTAAAGGCCGGCTCGCAGTATAGGCAGCCGGTCATCTCGGTGAGCGCGGCGGGAAGAGGGGTGCGGTCCGGGCGGTACTCGGCCGTCACTAGCTGCCACAAGGTACACTGTCGCACACGTGACTACACTGAGCTAAATGATGTCTGGACGACGGTGATTTACTTAGAAAGAGCCCACAGAACGCCTTACTCATATAAAATTATCCAATATAATTCAACTTTTTACCTATAGAATGAAATAAACTACACAAGCAGACCTTTTTAATGACACTACTCCCAGCTCTGTTGGTTTTTGGTCCATTTTGACGCATAGTCCTTTGACCAATCACGTGCCAGCAAAAAAGACATCAACGGGCGGCCACCTCAGGATCTACACTTCGTTTTATAGTTATTTATGTGGCTGGCGCATAATAAGAGGCATTAAACATGAGTGTGGTTTTATGAAACGAGCCGTAGGCGAGTTTCATAATAAGATCACACGAGTGTTTAATGCCTAATTATGTACAGTCACATACATAACTTTATCTACATCCATATCATTAGTTTAGAATGACAATTTACCTTTATTTTCATTGATATATACTAAGTATTACCTCTAAATATAAAAATTCAAATCAGTTGAAATCACTCAATTTGAGGAAGGATATCCTACAATAAATATTTATTGAAAAAAAAAAACAACAAAAAGAAGTTGACTTCATAATGTTAAAATTAATATCATGACGACGATACTTTAATGTCAACATTATGATGCACTGTACTCTGCCTGCACTTTAATGTTAACATTATGATACAGCCACAGACACCGGTCTCTTAATATAGGTTATTACATTACCGCTTCTGAATACATAATAGGGAAATTATGAAATGGATGTAGATAAACATATTTATGTCTATTGCTCGCACACGTGACTACACTGACCTGTGAACTAAACGCCGGCTCGCAGTATAGGCAGCCGGTCATCTCGGTGAGCGCGGCGGGCAAAGGGGTGCGGTCCGGGCGGTACTCGGCCGTCACTAGCTGCGCGCCGCATAAGGTGCATTGCTGCTCGCATACTGTCACACGTGTGGCGTCCTCGAATACGTTTATTATTACGTCGCATCTGAAAATTTGACAGTCATAGTCATTTAAAAAAATATATATATCTTGGGACATATTTAAATATTTATCACACGGGTTACTCACGTAATTTAAGTCGATAATTGATGAGGATCCTCTAAATGGATCGAAACATGTCGAGCAATTATCGACTTAAATTACGTGAGTAACCCGTGTGATAAATATTTAAATATGTTTGAGTCTCACGTTAGTTATAATTCTAAAATCTTGGGACATCTTACACAAATCGACTAGTCCCACGGTAAGCTCAATTAAGGCTTGTGATGTGACCAGGCGACGATATATATAATAGATAGATACATACAGGGTGTTTGGTTAGCGGTGTCGGAGCTTTTAAGGGCTTAAACTACAATCAATTTCATCGATAAATTACCATACAATTTTTTTTTTGTGCCAACTATAATTAAATGGCGGCCATTTTAAAATTTCACACAGATGAATACGGGCGCACGTGATATTTCTGGAATTATAAGTTTGTTATCGGTCCTATCCTTGCAAAAAAAATCTCGTTAGAGAGCTTATTAGATAAGCAAACTAATCAAGCTAATCATTTGACTCAACTATTTGAACAAAAAGGCAAAAAAAAATTATTTAAATTAAAAATAGTAAAAAATTCACCTTCATTTTTCAATTAATTTTATTTTGTTTGAAAACTAGGTCGTTAAGATAGGTTTTTGGTGTTGTTATTTGTTAGTACAGGATGTTAGCTAAAACACAACACCATAATTACAGTTATACCTTAAGTACTTTAGGAATTAGAAGTGCTCAAACATGCACTGGATGGACGGAAGGCGGCCACTTCACTAGTCAGTACACTGCTGACATTCATTTGTTTATGGATTTTGCATCGGGAACGCTAAATGCAGCTGTTTTGGTGTATGTTTGAGCACTTGTAATTCCTAAAGTATTTAAGGTATAACTGTAATTATGGTGTTATTTTTTAGCGAACATACTGTACTAATAAACAACAACACCAAAAACCTATCTTAACGACCTAGTTTTCATGAAAAATTAAATTAATTGAAAAATTAAGGTAAATTTTTTACCATTTTTAATTAAAAAAAATTTTTTTAGCCTTGTTGTTTAAATAGTTGAGTCAAATGATTAGTTTATTTAGTTTGCTTATCTAATGAGCTCTCTAAAGAATTTTTTTTTGCAGGGATAGGACCGATAACAAACGTATAATTCCAGAAATATCACGTGCGCCCGTATTCGTCTGTTTGAAATTCTAAAATGGCCGCCATTTAATTATCGTTGGCACAAAAAAAAATTGCATGGTAATTTATCGATAAAATTGATTGTAGTTTAAGCCCTTAAAAGCTCCGACACCGCTAACCAAACACCCTGTATACAGGGTGGTCCAAACCTTGACGTCAAAAATTTTTTTATAGATTCCTCACGTCATGGGCTATCAGAATATACCCCATGTATGTTAGCCGATTTTTTGTAGTTTTCGAGTTATGAATTTTTGAAAATTTTTTTTTTGAGAAATTCTGGAATGAAGAAATTTATTCATAAAAAAGAAACTGTTGGGTTTTTTAACTAGTTTCTTTTTGTAAAAGTATTACTACAAATAAAGCATTTACTGACAAAAAAATTAGCGTCCTCACTTTGATACAAGTAGGATAAAAAATACCAAATTCAAAATTTTACGCTAAAAACGCATCAAAATAGCATTAATGTTCATAAATAAAAAAAATAAAAAATATCCCAAGGATTTTTGGTAATGTAAAGACTGCCCTAGACCTTAAACCTTCGTAAAAGCAAAAAAAAAAAGTAATACTTAATAATGAGGATTTTTCGGAGTAGTCGAATAAACTTAAAAAAAACTTCTAAATTTTTAATTTAAAAATAAAGTGAAATTTCGTCTGTTTTGTTGTTCTTATCAATAAACAAAGACAGAAAATACCACGAAAACTCAATTTGTGTAGTTAATCAAGTAATTTTTTACTACTTTAAAATTTTAAGCTTTTTTAAGTTTATTTGACCGACTACTGCAAAAAATCCTCATTATTCAGTATCACTTTTTTTTGCTTTTACGAAGGTTTAAGGTCTAGGGCAGTCTTTACATTACCAAAAATCCTTGGATATGTTTTATTTTTTTTATTTACGTACCTTAATTCTAATTTGATGCATTTTTAACGTAAAATTTTGAATTTGGTATTTTTTATCCAACTTGTATCAAAGTGAGGACGCTAATTTTTTTGTCAGTAAATGCTTTATTTGTAGTAATACTTTTACAAAAACAAAAAATTAAAAAAACCAAATAGTTTTTTTTATCAATAAATTTCTTCATTCCAGAATTTCTCAAAAAAAAATTTTCAAAAATTCATAACTCGAAAACTACAAAAAATCGGCTAACATACATGGGGTATATTCTGATAGCCCATGACGTAGGGAACCTAAAAAAAAATTTTTGACGTCAAGGTTTGGACCACCCTGTATACAGCCATGACCAAGGAAACAATATTTGTGATAAATAAATACACAAATAATGCCCTCGCCGGGATTCGAACCCGGAACCTCCAGCTTCGTAGGCAGGGTCACTATCAACTAGGCTACGGAGGCTGACAAATTATAATATTCTAAATGGGAATTTCTCCGAGCATTTCAACCGCCGTGATTTCGGTGGCAACACTATTACCAATCCGTGGGTATTTTGGATATATTGGTAGTCATCACCTACGTCTACCAAGATATCCAATAGTTCTTGCATCCCTCACGGGATTCATGTGATAAGGCTGCCACCGAAGTCACAGCGGCACAATCGACAAGTTTGTAAAGGTACATTCAAATTGGTTTAAAAAAATTGTTTAAGTTACTAAAGCTACATGTCATGTGATAATGATAAAGTTAGCTTTACGCGTAATATATTTAATGTGACTGCTTTTGTGTTTATAGCTAGGTTACTACTTTAAAATTACTAATCAAATACATAGCGAATTTTGTACAACAACGCTATACATATAAACCAAAATAGTACGTACGACCGATAGAGTGTTTATAAATCGACACGAGTTCCGAATTTCGTTTTTGCACGTGTCTCGTACGACGTTTTTTAGTACAGATGGCCCTCCGAAGTTTTGAACCTGACGTAAAATGACCCACTTTCTCGCACTAGAGCCTAAAAAAGGCACCATCTGAACTAAAAATAATATTAAGAGATGTTGTAGCACCAATGCAATCATTTTTGTTATTTCAGAAGGAATTCTAGAATAGTTCCCATTTAATTTATCCATGACAGTAATACACTAGCTTCCACTTCGGCATGGCAGGATCTAGCACAATTAGGTACGCCGCGGGTCGACTTCAAGAATTGTAGCCGAAGCCTTTCTTTATGTCCCTGTTCAAACAATTCCACCCTAATGTCACTGACCTTGTACAGTTCACTACTGTATATATTTTCCATTGACGCTGCAACCTAGACTACCTTTAAACACATTATTCTTACTACCACACAATTAGCTTGCAGATAAACATCAACTGAAGAAAAAGCCAATAAAATAGTGTTCATATTTGAACGACTGGTGATAGGTACCCGTGACACAAAGAGTTCAAATTCCTTAGTAGACTATTACGACACCGACGGGAAGAGTTAGGGTGGTGACAAATGTATTCTTACTGCCTTCACCACACGGCTTTCTTCATGTGCCTGTGTAATGAATGCCACCAAAATCCTCTAAACCCGTCACTGACCTATTGCAAGCCCGCTTCCACGTGGGCGCGGTGGGGTCTAGCACAAGTACACTACTTTCACTCTCGATGCAGCCCGACACGCGGGTCGACTTCAAGAATTGTAGACGAAGCCTTTTTCGTATCCCTGTTGAATAAATACCACCTAACTCCTGGCCCTAATATAGGCTACGTGACCCATTTTTAAAGTTTGTCTTATATTATTTATTTATACCGACACCGAATTCAGAGTACGAAATTAAAAAAAATAAAACACATTTTTCAATAAAAAATATGTACCCATCAAACACTTTTAATACACCGTAATCGAAAAATATTGATCTTTTCAATAAATACTACAGAAAATAATAATTTTTTGCACTAAATTTGATATGAGTCAAGTAGCTTATTGTCACTGACCTATTGCAAGCCAGCTTCCACTTAGGCGCGGCCGGGTCTAGCACAAGTACGCCGCTCTCGCACTCGACGCAGCCCGACACGCCTGTCGAGTTCACGCCGTACGCGCATGTCGGGTGCGTGCACGAATTGCAGCCGAAGCCTTTCTTCAATCATGTCCCTGTTCAATCAATACCACCAAAATCCCCTAGAGCCTTCATTAACCTATTTCAAGCCAGCTTCCACTTCAGCGCGGCCGGATCTAAAGCACAAGTACACTACTTTCACATTCGACGCAGCCCGACACGCGGGTCGACTTCAAGAATTGCAACCGAAGCATTTCTTCAATGCCACCGAAATTCCCTAAAACCACTGACCTATTGCAAGCCAGTTTCCACTTTTGTGCAGCCGGGTCTAGCACAAGTACAATCAACAACACACCTGTGAACACAGGCAAAGTGCCAAAAATATGTAAACAGAACTTTATGGCCTGGACATAAAGGTGTGTATACATATTTCTGGCACTTTGTCTGTAGTCACAGCTGTGTTGTTGATTGTACGCCGCTCTCGCACTCGACGGAGCCCGACACACGGGTCGTCTTCAAGAATTGCAGCCGAAGCCTTTTTCAAATCCCTGTTGATACAATACATATAAATACGACCAAACTCCTGACCCTTATCCCTTAGGTGCATATGGTATCACACATTTTAATTCTGAAATGACTTATGTAAACTCTCTGTTGCTTAGTGTGTCAGTCGCAATTGATTACTTATTTCGACATGTGTCATTTCGGTCGTATCATTTATGATACTGTATGCACCTAAGGGTTAAACCATCACTGACCTATTGCAAGCCAGCTTCCACTTGGGCGCGGCCGGGTCTAGCACAAGTACGCCGCTCTCGCACTCGACGCAGCCCGACACGCCTGTCGAGTTCACGCCGTACGCGCACGTCGGGTGCGTGCACGAATTGCAGCCGAAGCCTTTCTTCATGTCCCTGTCAAATATGAATACAATAGAATTAAGAAAATTGGAGCATTCAATGAAAACATTTGACGATGTATTAATTTTAAGAGCAAAACTTCCATATCGTTTTGTATTGTGTAAGTGACATTTGTGTAAGTTTATGATTGTAGTAAGTACTTATTTAAATACATACTATACGTCATCAGCCTATCTCAATCCATGGCTGCCCACCATCAATCTTCTATCAAAATCTAAAATCTTGGGTGGTGGCAAATGTATTCTTACTGCCGTCACCACACGGCCACAGTACTTAAATTATAAATGGTTTCAATTCATTTTCATCACACTTGCTGTCTAAGCGCACCATTGCTTGCATGCGCAGCGGGAGTAATAGAAAAGTGAAATTCCCTAGGGAGTAATAGAAATGTCAGTACGTCATAGAATAATATTTTAATTGTGTGTAAGTGTGATGAAAAACATTGTATGCATCTCGAGTCATTAAAAGCCCTCCGCCTACGGTGTCGGGCTTCTAACACTCTCGTTAGTAAATCCGCACTTATCTCCCTTGATGCACAATGCACTATTAAAGCTTTCTTTTTTTTACTAAGACAGTACCCACTAGATCTTCCTGTTAGCCAATCGGTTGACTGGTAGAGAATGCCTAAAGGCATTAAATCCGCCATTTGTACCTATTTGTATTCTACAGCAAAGTTTAAATAAATAACTTACCTAAACGGAGGATGATTATAGCAGTAAGGACACAATGGGAAGCTCTTCCCCTTAGTTCCCGTTGACCACGACAGTAGCTCAAAGTCATCCAATGGGCACTTCAGTTCCCGATATATACGGACGGTCCCGTTCTGGGGTAGGCCGTAGGTGTCGTCACAATGCGAGCAGTGGAGGCGAGTTGGTTTTGCCTGGGGATTTTGAGCTTTATGTCAATGGGTTACGGGTTAGTACCATTATTATTTATTAATTGAATTATTAAACACAATTTTAACACATTGAGCGCCGGGAAAAATATTCAAAATATCTAGGGATACTAAAAAGAAATTTATTAAATCTTATACACCGTGTTTTTATTGATTTCCGTTAAATTAAAGGGAAGCTTATTTATGTCAAAAATAATCAATTTCTCTAAGAAACTAGTGTCTTAACTCTTACTGTTATTGAGTTATTAATAAAATTAGTTATAAATATTAGATGTCATATACCAAAGAAAAACGACCAAGATCACCTATGTCCGAGGTGGGGACCGAACCCACGTACTCAGCTTTCGCGGCTGATGCCTGTACCCCTCGGCCACTCGGTCTAACATAGGTGATCTTGGTCGTTTTTCTTTGGTATATGACATCTAATATTTATAATTATATAGTATTAAGTAGTGTGACTACTGGGGAAAAATTAAAAGTACAAATCAAAATATTTAGTTAATAAATTTTGATTTGTGTTTTCGCAATACGTTTAAAAAAATAAGTTTAATGACTGAACACGTGTACTGCAACCTTTATTACATCCTAATGTTACTTATTTTGACATGTGCCGTCAGCAGCCGTCAGTCACCTGGGATCTTATTCTTAAGGTTGTCTCACACTTGCCCTTACAATTATTATGTATGAAAACGAAAAAAAAAATTCTTATGAAATTAACAAAAGCCGATATACTAGGCAACTTCCCTTAACCTGTCCAATTTAGCGGAAATCAATAAAAACACGGTGTATATGGAGTATAGCATTATACGGTAGCGAGGCATGGACCATGACGCAAAAGGAAAGAGAATACCTAGAATAATTTGAGATGTGGTGGTCACAGAGAGTGACGAATGAGGAGGTGTTAGACAAGGTTAAGGAGAAGAGGCAATTGATGGACATTATAAAGAACAGAAGAGGAAGGATGATGGGCCATCTGATACGACATGATAACCTCATAAAATGCATAGTGGAGGGAAAGGTTGAAGGAAAGCGTGGAAGAGGATATTACGCTGATAAAAAAAAACTAACCTGTATATATCTCATATACCGCCTACACTTCCCGCATCGACTCAGCGCTTTCCCGCTCGCCTTAAGCGACGAGAAATTGACCTCAAACAGCTGGTCCATGCCCTCTATAGACCGCACGAAGTACTGGAACTTGCGGCGGAAGATCTCCGTCGTATGGCCGAGGACTGCCTGGAAATCGGCTCGACCGATTGCGATGAGGTTGAGTTGCTCTTCGACCGCTGAGCGCATTGTTGGTAGGACTAACTCTGGGTCAATCTGTAATAATGGAAAGATTTAAATGACCTACGACTATAATGTTTGGTTTGGTGTTTAAAAAAAGGTAAACAATCTTGCAGTATCTTTTTATTGAAAACTACGAGTAGAAAATAAGTTTTAGCAAATATACATAATTGGCCGTGTGGCGACGGCAGTAAGAATACATTTGTCACCACCCCAACTCCTCCCGTGGGTGTCGTAAGAGTCGACTAAGGGATTGAAGTGTCACTGGCCATTTTTGATAACGATTGATCATGGGCAGCAGCGTCATCATAGTGGACACATTACTGCGATCGCCAATCCGCTTGCCCAGCGTGACGATTATGGGCATTTACTTCCTAATGTGTCTATACGCATAGTTAATAGGAGAGGCCTACGTTCAGCAGTGGACTATCACAGGCTGATGATGTGATGTGAAATATACATAATATAACAAGGAAATACATTGATTTACATTGTTTTTGATTCATTAAGTACCTAGTTTGGATTTTTATATGCATTTTTCAATAAAAAGATACTGCAAGATTGTTTACCTTTTTTTAAACACCAAACCAAACAGAGTATATGCACAGGGCGCCCATGAGGAAATGGAAGAATTTTAATGTTGTATTCTGGCCATTTTTCGACATCATATGTGCCAATTTTGCGTCTTTCCCAATGCTGGTCCAATAGTCCATTATATTACGGAAAAAAAGTTCACATTCGGATACCAGCACCAAATTTTAGTATGTTGTTAAATATGTCATTCTGTATCCAAAACTGCCGGGAGACACTCTCTTAAAGGTCAAGGTCACCAGTAATGACGTCATCAAAATACCTAGTGCCTGATTTCAAAAAGCGCTTATTTTTTCCTCAACCGCCCAACGTATACCATTGTGTGTGGTATCAATTGAAAGGTCATTCAATATGCTCTAACTTTGTCTTTTTGTGTTATAGCGTACATCTAGGAATAAAAAAAATATCGTTGAAAGAATAAAAATATTTTTTACTCTTTTCGTACACTGTACATTTCATCAGGAAACAAGCGGTATTAGAAAAAAATATTGTTCTACGCAAATGTAGCCAATCTATTATCCTAAAATAAACAGTTTAAATCATCGAAATCCGTTGAAAACAAACAAAGTTATGTCATTTTCTATATTCCGCGGCAAACGCCATACACACGACATCCGCCCGCCCGCCAGTTCGAAAATGTGAATTGCACCCAAACTATGCAATTGATTTATACTAATAAGATATGAACTAAAAGCCAATTAATTATACAAATACTAGTTGTTTTAAAAATACTGTTATTATTAAAATAAAATACATAATTTAAGAAAAAACCAAATTAAAAGACATAGGTACTTAGAGTAAGGTAGAAAAAATGTAACAAATGAATAATAATAACTTCTAAAAGAATATTATGTATAAATTTCAAGGTTTTATTTGGAACAGTAAATTCTGGAGCAAGTTCCTTCACATACACAAAGAATATAGACAAATACTTTCTCTTATTTTTTCCAGCTCCAATCGCAGGGATCAATTTTCTTGTGGATAAGGCAAGGCACTTCGTCCATATCTTCGTTTGTTTGTAGAATAGTCCGCTTCAGATTTTGAGTCAGTTTCAGTGCATCTTTAGTTGGTGAGATCATAAATTAAGGAGAGATGCTTTCGATAGCTTTATATTTATATGAAAACATTCCGTCTGCCTATAATTAATTGTTATATCATTTGTAGTCTCTCCGGATATTCGTCATCCAAGTGGTGGACGGTCTTCCTCTTTCCCTCTCTCCAGTAGCCATGGACAGATAGTTTATCACGACATGACTATCCGGTCGGCGAAGGACGTGACCTTACCATCTTAGCTTATTTTTACAACCTTGAAACTCCTCTTTACATGCTTGTTGTGAACTCTGGCCGTGAGCGTGAATCCTCCTGCCCATCGTAGCAGACGAAGTATGCGATTAGAAGCAATCCCAGATATTTCAGCAATGGATGGATCGCTTAAAAAAATAATCAAACTTACCTACAGGCAAAGTTTCTTCACACAAGCTAACAATATGCAGCACGATACTGAGCACGGAAATCGTTTTCCAGGGCAAGCAGCTTACATCAGTTCATAACAGCAGAATTGTTTCAACTAATAATTCATAGTTAGCTGTAGTAAGAATAACAAGCAAATTGCTAATTTTAATAATTAGTAGGTTAATGAATATTCCGTTAGAATGACAACTGTAATCTGTACATATAAAGGTAAAGTCCTCACTTCTTCCTCCGTGACTATGCTCTCGTCTTCACGCGAACAAGCCTATGCCAGAATATTATTTTACACACAGTCGCCGCTGAAACAAATAACCACCATACGTGAGGGCGAGGGTTTTTTTAGAGGGACGGAAACATTGATGCTTAGAGTTGCTTGCCCTGGAAAGGACTTACATGCTCTCGATACACGATGATAAGATCGTTAGCTTGTTTGAAGAGATCCGTCCATTGCTGATATGTCTCTGATTGCTTCTCATCGCATGTAATGTTATGTTTTGGCCGGAATCGAGTGGGCTGTCGAATATCTGGTGTGCTCATTCATCCCTTTCCCGTTGCTGGAGCTGTAGGTTAATGTCACGGCTGCGTTACCCCATCATTTCCTTCTAGTCTCCTTGTCTTTTTGCAGACCCGTAGAATATCCCTGAGCGACCCCATTCTTTCTCCTGCAACCTATCCCTGCCAAACACATAATGCCGCTGCGTATCTACATAACGCATTCTACCAGAACATGCTGACTAGTTTCGTCTCTCCCGTAATGTAAACAGGCTGCTTAATTACTTATTCCCATCACTGTTGAGGGTGTTGTTTCTCGAAATAATTCCGATCAACATCCTCAAGTCAATTTTTTCCAACTTCGTAAGTATCGGGTTCTCCTCACGTCATGGTTTCCTCTTTCCACTCTCTCTCCGCTTCTATTTCTTTTAGTTTACTCAATACTCTATCACATACATCGTATGCTAAGATAGACAGGCGTAGACACGCTCATGGACTGCGTTCGTCACTTATGTAATGTAAGGGTTAGTTTCAAGATTGTAAAAATAAGCTAAGATGGTAAGGTCACGTCCTTCACCGACCGGACAGTCATGTCGTGATAAAAGTTATCTGTCCATGGCTACTGGAAAAAGGGAAAGAGGATGACCGTCCACCACTTGGATGACGAATGTCCAGAGAGACTACAATTGATATAACAATTAATTATAGCAAGACGGAATGTTTTCATATAAAAATAAGGCTATCTAAATAGCGGTAAAAACTTTATGTTCACATAATGCCTTGTAAACTGTGTGGAAGCAATAAACGATTGAGTATTGAGTATTTAAAGCATCTCACCAACTAAAGATGCACTGAAACTGACTCAACATCTAAAGCGGACCATGCTACATACAAACGAAGATATGGACGAAGTGCCTTGCCTTATCTACAAGAAAATTGATCCCTGCGATTGGAGCTGGAAAAAAGAAGAGAAAATATTTGTCTATATTCCAGTTCCATTATGGAAAACGATTACGGATGCAAGTGCAAGTTGCAAAAAACTTGTGCCTTGTCCACGTTGGCGTATGCGTAATAAACGTTTTATATTGCACTCTTCTTCGTGTATGTGAAGGAACTTGCTCCAGAATGTAAGGTAATAATTTGCTGTTCAGAATAAAACCTTGAAATATATACATAATATTCTTTCATTGATAGTTATAAGTTATTAATATTCATTTGTTACCTTTTTTTGTCTTACTCTAAGAACCTATGTCTTTTAATTTAGTTTTTTTTGTTAAATTATGTATTTTATTTTAATAACAACAGTCTTTTTAAAACAACTACTATTTGTATATTTAATTGGCTTATAGTTCATATCTTATCAGTATAAATCAATTGCATAGTTTGGGTGCAATTCACATTTTCGAACTGGCGGGCGGGCGGATGTCGTGTGTATGGCGTTTGCCGTGGAATATAGAAAATGACATAACTTTGTTTATTTTCAACGGATTTCTATGATTTAAACTGTATATTTTAGGATAATAGATTGGCTACATTTACGTAGAACAATATTTTTTTCTAATACAGCTTGTTTCCTGATGAAATGTACAGTGTACGAAAAGAGTAAAAAAATATTTTTATTCTTTCAACGATATTTTTTTTATTCCTAGATGTACGCTATAACACAAAAAGACGAAGTTAGAGCATATTTAATGACCTTTCAATTGATACCACACACGATGGTGTACGTTGGGCAGTTGAGGAATAAATAAGCGCTTTTCGAAATTAGGCAGCAGCCATTTTGAATGACGTCATTACTGGTGACCTTGACCTTTGAGAGAGTGTCTCCCGGCAGTTTTGGATACAAAATGACATATTTAACAACATACTAAAATTTGGTGCTGGTATCCGAATGTGAACTTTTCCCATACATAGGTTGCCGTAATATAATGGACTACAATACTTATTGGGAACTTCACATACACCATTGAATGTCTTTGCAGATGCATGCAATTTTCCTCAGGATATTGTAATATTTTTTACATATTCTTTCCTTATTTCTACACCTATAGTTTGCAAGATTTACAGTTTTATTGCTTTAAAACTAAGCACGATTTTGCATGACACGTAATAAATATGATACTTAACTCTATGTCTCACACACTTTTTTAATCAAGTCATAGTACAGTTAAATATATTTATATCTTTGAAATTAACATTTTCATTATAAATTGTAAATGCACGTTTAATAAACATGTTTTTTGAATAAGTTGATTTACTACGAGCAACAGAAGATATATGTTTATGCTTTAGGCGGCATCGGCTTCTCTAGTACTCGGAACTCGTGAATATCTTTTAGTAGTTTAGGGGCATCAATATAATTATTTATCACTACATAGTATAAAATAAAGTCACTTTTTCTGTCCCTATGTCCCTTTGTACGCTTAAATCTTTAAAACTACGCAACGGATTTTGATGAGATATTTTTTAATAGGTAGAGTAATTCAAGAGGAAGGTTTTTATGTAGGTATAGTACCCGTGCGAAGCCGGGGCGGGTCGCTAGTTATTTTATACAAAAGAGCGTCTTGTGAACTCGGGAGAGTACCCCGATTGCTGATTTATCTCACGAAAGTGAGTGAATGTCCGACGGCCACGTAATTGCGCTGGCAGATGTTGTGCACGAATAGACACTATCGTGGTCTCATAGTACCCGCGGCATACTTCAGGATGTTGACCGGAATTATTACGGGACACAACACCCTCAACACGCATCTTAAGGTGATGGGCAGAGCCCGGAAAATCCATAGCAAAACAAAAGACTATCGCAATCACACTCGGGTGAGAAACATTTTTTTATCGATATCGAGTAAGTTTTGGCTAAACATCATAGCGATATGTTTAGATACATTATTTTACAATCATTTAAGCCAAACTCAAAAGAAATAGTAAGTTAAGGGTTGGGTTTATATGTGTTATTTAATCTAAAATGCAATGTAACTTATATTATCAATGTTACTTATATATCATGTTAAGTAATAGTAATAACCATATTTTGGCTTGACCATAGTCGGTGACAAAGAGGTTAATCCCCATTGAAAATAATTCCATAAGACATTGAAAGTCATTATTGTCATTTCATTGCCTATGACAGCGATAAAATGTTAGTTGTGTATCTGTAGATCATTGTTATTTGTATCTTAAAACGGTTTGAGACTGACGTGTTTGATATAGAAACTTACTCGATATCGATAAAAAATGTTTCGCACCCTTGTGTGATTGCGAGTCTTTTGTTTTGCTATGGATTTTCCGGGCTCTGGTGATGGGAATAAGCTACGAAGCAGCCTGTCCACATTGCGGAAGAGACGAAACCAGCCAGCATGTTCTTGAATGCGTCATGTACGTAGCATCGAGATATGACGTGTTTGGCAGGGATAGATGAGAAGGAAGAAAATTGGAAGGCTAAAAGAAAGTATTGGAGGAACGCTACCGGAACATTAACCTGCAGCTCCAGCAAAGGGAAATAGGGTTGTTTAAGTCGGCAACCTTTAAGATATTTTCGGTTTATTGAGGCAGTACTGTCAACGTAGAATTTAAAAGTTTGACGTTTCCCCACTCCCTTAGGATAGGCGGAAACGTTAGTTATCAGTGTGATTTCAAAACACCGTTGAGTCAACACAGTTCCCGCTTTAGCAACTTTTCGTATTAAAATTTAAACACCATTGGCACGTAGAGCTACGTTACCATTATTAGAATAGTGGAAGCAGCAAGTACTAAAAAACCCTCAAGAAGCGGAACCTAGGCTAAGTTGAAAGCTGAAGGTAACGATTTAGGTGACTTCAGCTGGTCGGAGGAGTCCGATCTGCACCGACAGCAGAACAGCAAAGCCGGGGATTCAATCTTTAGTACTTTCGTCGTAACGGTTAAGTTTCAAATTTATTTACAGTCCACTCCTTTCGTTTCATTAACAGGGGTGAATGAGCACAGTGTATGCTCGACAGTCCGCTCAAGTCCGGTCGAGCGTCCCTCCGTAACATAACAACCCGCGGCGTACCGTGGACGAGTTTAGCCCGTTACGCTATGATAAACGCATTTTTGGAAACGATTTTGTTACCAGGTTTTTTTTTTTTTTTTTAACAAGTAGTACTTTCGTAACATAAGACAACCCTTGGCGCACCTTCTGGTATCCGTGCACGAGCACGACGCCGAGGTTGGTGGGCAGCAGGCGGCGGCCGCTGCCGACGGACACGTAGTTGCGCTGGCAGATGTTGTTGATGTGCACGGGGATGGGCGCGTCTGTGCCGATGCCGTGCTTCTCCATTATGTGACGTCCATGTTATATATGGTCGCAGGTCCCTCCGGAACATACAAACCCGGATGACGGGAGCAAAAATGCGTTTGTCACTAGTGCTTAGTTAAATATCGACTATGCTATCGACATCCATACCAACATTTTATGAATTAGAAATTTATTGATCAACAGTAATTTATGCAACCATACGTAATCAGACGCATTGCGATCTAAAATTTATAAACAATAATATGTCAATAATACCTAGTACCATAGGACAGTTCTAAAACCGAAATTAAAGCCTAAAAAGCAGCTTGAATGTCGTTCAGAATTTCAAAATGCACTTGTTAAGATACTTTTACATCCTCAAGACGAAATTACATACTGTAGTTTTTGATAAAAAATAAGTCCACCTGAGTTTCTTACTGGTTCTTCTCAGGAACGGTGTAGGATGCTGTCTGTGCCGATGCCGTGCTTCTCCATTATGTGACGTCCATGTTATATATGGTCGCAGGTCCCTCCGTAACATACAAACCCCGGATGACGAGCAAAAATGCGTTTGTCACTAGTGCTTAGTTAAATATCGACTATGCTATCGACATCCATACCAACATTTTATGAATTAGAAATTTATTGATCAACAGTAATTTATGCAACCATACGTAATCAGACGCATTGCGATCTAAAATTTATAAACAATAATATGTCAATAATACCTAGTACCATAGGACAGTTCTAAAACCGAAATTAAAGCCTAAAAAGCAGCTTGAATGTCGTTCAGAATTTCAAAATGCACTTGTTAAGATACTTTTACATCCTCAAGACGAAATTACATACTGTAGTTTTTGATAAAAAATAAGTCCACCTGAGTTTCTTACTGGTTCTTCTCAGGAACGGTGTAGGATGCTGTCTGTGCCGATGCCGTGCTTCTCCATTATGTGACGTCCATGTTATATATGGTCGCAGGTCCCTCCGTAACATACAAACCCCGGATGACGAGCAAAAATGCGTTTGTCACTAGTGCTTAGTTAAATATCGACTATGCTATCGACATCCATACCAACATTTTATGAATTAGAAATTTATTGATCAACAGTAATTTATGCAACCGTACGTCATCAGAGGCATTGCGATCTAAAATGTATAAACAATAATATGTCATTAATACCTAGGACCATAGGACAGTTATAAAACCGAAATTAAAGCCTAAAAAGCAGCTTGAATGTCGTTCAGAATTTCAAAATGCACTTGTTAAGATTACTTTAACATCCTCAAGGCGAATTATTCACAAAAAATGTCAGGATGTGTCGACTAAAAAAATTGGTGCATTCATATTAAAAATCTTACATATTTTTTGGTATCTGGAAAAGAACTGGAACTACTAGGGAAACATAATTAGCATAATCTATAAATTTCAAATTAAAAATCGTTCATATGGATGTCGATAGAATAGTCGATATTTCATCAAGCACTGGTGAAAAGTTCATTTTTGCTCCCGTCGTCCGGGCTTTGGTTATATATGGACGCGTCTGTGGCGATGCCGTGCTTCTCCATTATATGAGACGTCCATGTATTTTTTTTTTTTAACAAGTACTTTCGTAACATAAGACAACCCTTGGCGCACCTTCTGGTATCCGTGCACGAGCACGACGCCGAGGTTGGTGGGCAGCAGGCGGCGGCCGCTGCCGACGGACACGTAGTTGCGCTGGCAGATGTTGTTGATGTGCACGGGGATGGACGCGTCTGTGCCGATGCCGTGCTTCTCCATTATGTGACGTCCATGTTATATATGGTCGCAGGTCCCTCCGTAACATACAAACCCCGGATGACGGGAGCAAAAATGCGTTTGTCACTAGTGCTTAGTTAAATATCGACTATGCTATCGACATCCATACCAACATTTTATGAATTAGAAATTTATTGATCAACAGTAATTTATGCAACCGTACGTAACCAGAGGCATTGCGATCTAAAATTTATAAACAATAATATGTCAATAATACCTAGGACCATAGGACAGTTCTAAAACCGAAATTAAAGCCTAAAAAGCAGCTTGAATGTCGTTCAGAATTTCAAAATGCACTTGTTAAGATTACTTTTGCATCCTCAAGACGAAATTACATACTGTAGTTTTTGATAAAAAATAAATCCACCTGAGTTTCTTACTGGTTCTTCTCAGGAACGGTGTAGGATGCTGTCTGTGCCGATGCCGTGCTTCTCCATTATGTTAGACGTCCATGGTTTTTTTTTTTTTTTTTTTTTTTTTTTTTTTTTTTTTTTTTTTTTTTTTTTTTTTTTTTTTTAACAAGACTTTCGTAACATAAGACAACCCTTGGCGCACCTTCTGGTATCCGTGCACGAGCACGACGCCGAGGTTGGTGGGCAGCAGGCGGCGGCCGCTGCCGACGGACACGTAGTTGCGCTGGCAGATGTTGTTGATGTGCACGGGGATGGACGCGTCTGTGCCGATGCCGTGCTTCTCCATTATGTGACGTCCATGTTATATATCGCTCCTCCTGTAAAAAACAGTCATAACACAAAAAAACGTATTTCGAGAAAATTGCATTTAAAGTTTTTATTTCGGTATTCGATTAATTTGTGAATGTATGGTAATACTTACAATTATTTTTAATTTTCACACTACTGTAAAATTTACTTAACTATTAGGTTAATTAAATAATAATAATATAATTATATAATTTGCATTTTTTTGTGTTATGACAGTTTTTTACAGGAGGAGCGATATGGTCGCAGGTCCCTCCGTAACATACAAACCCGGATGACGGGAGCAAAAATGCGTTTGTCACTAGTGCTTAGTTAAATATCGACTATGCTATCGACATCCATACCAACATGTTATGAATTAGAAATTTATTGATCAACAGTAATTTACGCAACCGTACGTAATCAGAGGCATTGCGATCTAAAATTGATAAACAATAATATGTTAGACGTCAATTATTTTTTTTTTTTTTTTACCAAGTACTTTTGTAACATAAGACAACCCTTGGCGCACCTTCTGGTATCCGTGCACGAGCACGACGCCGAGGTTGGTGGGCAGCAGGCGGCGGCCGCTGCCGACGGACACGTAGTTGCGCTGGCAGATGTTGTTGATGTGCACGGGGATGGACGCGTCTGTGCCGATGCCGTGCTTCTCCATTATGTGACGTCCATGTTATATATGGTCGCAGGTCCCTCCGTAACATACAAACCCCGGATGACGGGAGCAAAAATGCGTTTGTCACTAGTGCTTAGTTAAATATCAACAGTAATTTATGCAACCGTACGTAATCAGAGGCATTGCGATCTAAAATTTATAAACAATAATATGTCAATAATACCTAGTACCATAGGACAGTTCTAAAACCGAAATTAAAGCCTAAAAAGCAGCTTGAATGTCGTTCAGAATTTCAAAATGCACTTATTAAGATTACTTTTACATCCTCAAGGCGAAATTACATCCTGGGTGCTTCTCCATTATGTTAGACGTCCAATTTTTTTTTTTTTTTTTTTTTTTTTTTTTTATCAAGTACTTTCGTAACATAAGACAACCCTTGGCGTACCTTCTGGTATCCGTGCACGAGCACGACGCCGAGGTTGGTGGGCAGCAGGCGGCGGCCGCTGCCGACGGACACGTAGTTGCGCTGGCAGATGTTGTTGATGTGCACGGGGATGGACGCGTCTGTGCCGATGCCGTGCTTCTCCATTATGTGACGTCCATGTTATATATGGTCGCAGGTCCCTCCGTAACATACAAACCCCGGATGACGGGAGCAAAAACGCGTTTGTCACTAGTGCTTAGTTAAATATCGACTATGCTATCGACATCCATACCAACATGTTATGAATTAGAAATTTATTGATCAACAGTAATTTATGCAACCGTACGTAACCAGAGGCATTGCGATCTAAAATTTATAAACAATAGTATGTTAGACGTCCATTTTTTTTTTTTTTTTTTTTAACAAGTACTTTCGTAACATAAGATAACCCTTGGCGCACCTTCTGGTATCCGTGCACGAGCACGACGCCGAGGTTGGTGGGCAGCAGGCGGCGGCCGCTGCCGACGGACACGTAGTTGCGCTGGCAGATGTTGTTGATGTGCACGGGGATGGACGCGTCTGTGCCGATGCCGTGCTTCTCCATTATGTGACGTCCATGTTATATATGGTCGCAGGTCCCTCCGTAACATACAAACCCGGATGACGGGAGCAAAAATGTGTTTGTCACTTATCATAATAATATAAAATGTGTTTGTCACATATCGACTATGCTATCGACATCCATACCAACATTGTATGAATTAAAAATGTATTGATCAATAGTTAGTTCATGCATCCGTACGTAATGAGAGGCATTGCGATCTAAAATTGATAAACAATAATATGTCAATAATACCAAAGGACAGTTACAAAACCGAAATAAAACCCTAAAACCAACTTGTTATTAACCATTATGTTAGACGTCCATGTTTTTTTTTTTTTTTTTTTTTTTTTTTTTTTTTTTTTTTTTTTTTTTTTTTTTTTTCCAACAAGTACTTTCGTAACATAAGACAACCCTTGGCGTACCTTCGGGTATCCGTGCACGAGCACGACGCCGAGGTTGGTGGGCAGCAGGCGGCGGCCGCTGCCGACGGACACGTAGTTGCGCTGGCAGATGTTGTTGATGTGCACGGGGATGGACGCGTCTGTGCCGATGCCGTGCTTCTCCATTATGTGACGTCCATGTTATATATGGTCGCAGGTCCCTCCGTAACATACAAACCCCGGATGACGGGAGCAAAAGTGCGTTTGTCACTAGTGCTTAGTTAAAGCCTAACAACTTACTATTTGACCCTCGCCATGTTGCGGATTTTCAGTGACACTAATTTATTTTACTGGCAATGATTACTGTTTGACATCAGCGGCCCTACCGCAAAAATCGAAATTCGTAAACTTCGAGGATTTGTCTCTCTCACTCTAATGACGCCTTCGTTTGAGTGACAGAGAAACATCCTCGAAATTTACGAATTTCGATTTTCGCGGTAGTAGGCCAGGCGTTGAATGTCATCGAATGTCACCGATGTAAACAAAAATAAAATATATCGCGACTTAAACGATTTCATCATAAAAATGCCGAAAAAGACACCAATAGAAGCAAGAAAAATCGTCTTAAATACAATAAAATCTTTAAACCAAAGAAAGGACGAAGGATTGAATAGTATTCCATTGGAAAATGTTTTGCAATTGGTTACTGACATGACATCACATTATTGCCATAGGTAAACTGTTTGTAGCGACACTGTGTCAGGGTCAAATAGAAAGTTGTTAGGCTTTAAATATCGACTATGCTATCGACATCCATACCAAAATTTTATGAATTACAAATTTATTGATCAACAGTAATTTATGCAACCGTACGTAATCAGAGGCATTGCGATCTAAAATTGATAAACAATAATATGTCAATAATACCTAGGACCATAGGACAGTTCTAAAACCGAAATTAAAGCCTAAAAAGCAGCTTGAATGTCGTTCAGAATTTCAAAATGCACTTGTTAAGATTACTTATGCTGTATTTTTTTTTTTTTTTTTTTTAACAAGTACCTTCGTAACATAAGACAACCCTCGGCGTACCTTCTGGTATCCGTGCACGAGCACGACGCCGAGGTTGGTGGGCAGCAGGCGGCGGCCGCTGCCGACGGACACGTAGTTGCGCTGGCAGATGTTGTTGATGTGCACGGGGATGGACGCGTCTGTGCCGATGCCGTGCTTCTCCATTATGTTACACGTCCATTAGGGTGTCCCTTATTTTACGAGTTTTAGAAATTAATAACGCATACCCCCTAAATCGGTTTCTTTTACCTCAAAACACACTGAAAAAAAATCAGTTCATTTCTGTAACTGCAACCCGTGCCGACTTTCACGCCATTTTCCTATACAATGTATGAAAATGACCAATTTTTTTTTTTTTTTTTTATTTTTTTTTTTTCCCTCCGTAATATAACAACCCGCGGCGTACCTTCTGGTATCCGTGATGACCAAATTTGAAGTTAAAAATGTCATATGAAGTTTTCTGGATTGAGTCTATTTTAAGAGAAAATTTGATTTTTTCCTAAAACCGTTTTAGCCCGTTACGCTGTGATGAACGCATTTTTGGAAACGATTTTGTTACCACGTTGTCTTGGTTTTTTTTTTTTTTTTTTTTTTTTTTTTTTTTTTTTTTTTTTTTTTTTTTTTCCTAAATTCGTAACATAAGACAACCCTTGGCGCACCTTCTGGTATCCGTGCACGAGCACGACGCCGAGGTTGGTGGGCAGCAGGCGGCGGCCGCTGCCGACGGACACGTAGTTGCGCTGGCAGATGTTGTTGATGTGCACGGGGATGGACGCGTCTGTGCCGATGCCGTGCTTCTCCATTATGTGACGTCTAGGGAATGCAATACCGGGATACCGGGATCCCGAAATACCGGGATCCCGCATGCTATTTGCGGGATTAATCCCGCGCGTAAATATTGCGGGATCCCGCGGGATTAGCGGGACTGAAAAGTGACATAGATACACGTGTTACTTGCCGCGCGGACGCGCGTCACGCGCGCCCACTGCCGAAATTTCTTCGCGGAGTCTAGATGCATTTGCGGGGGAAGGGGGTAAGGGCGCGGAAGGGAATTTTGCCCGTATTTGTCTATTTTTTTGCTAGTTTGAACTTGTAATTACGACGTTACGCAACAATTTGTTGAGTCAAGAAATTATTTGTTTAAAGTTTTAACCGAATACGCAAAACAGGACATTTATAAACTTCATTTCGATTGTAAATGGAATGTAAATACTTATTGTTGGTTGATTATATTTCAAATTATACATTCCTAGATTTCAAAAGAAGTAAGATATAATGTTTGTTTGTTATTATTATTTTCAAGTTTTCAACTAGTGTCTAGTGCCTTTTGTCTTAGTTTTGGTCTATTTTTCTTGTAATAAAATAAATAAGTTTTCTTCATTTTGTTTAATTTTTGTTTTTTACCTTGAAATTGAGTAAAAATTCATAATAAACATAAATATTCAGTAAAATTGACTAAAATCGCATACTAACATGCGGGATCCCGCAAATACCGGGATCCCGCGGGACTGAGAATTGCGATCCCGCATAATGCCGTTGCGCTGCTTTGGCGCAAGGACGCTTTTCAATCCGTGTCGGTGATACAATGCGACAACGTGCGACTCAGTGCAATCAAGGTAACAATTAGTGAGCGGTCGTTCCTAGTTTTTTCTGTATACATGCCAACGGATTGCATGGATAATTTGGTAGAATTTACACAATGCCTAGGAGAAATCAGTGCGGTTGTAGACAGTAATGAAATAGACAGCGTTTTTATGCTGGGTGACTATAATGCTCACCCGGGTGAGTTATTTTTTCGTGAACTGTTAGACTTTTGCAGTGAACAACAATGGCGTTGTGTAGATCTGGACAAATTGGCTACGCTCGCGGATACCTACACCTATGTGAGTGAGGCGCACGGGTGCCGTCGTTGGCTAGATCACGTTGTGGTGACGGAGTCAGCATTGCATGCAGTGACTGATGTAAAAGTGCTATATAACGTTTACTGGTCAGACCATTTTCCTATCGAGGTAACTTGTAACATAAATACACTTAGTTCGAGGTCTGCTAGTACTTCATACACGGCTAGAAGTGCGGTAATCTGGGGTGACAGGCAGCCAGCACAAATAGATATGTACACGTCATTATGTAATAATAAACTAAAAGGTGTAGATTTTCCTGCTGAACTAGCAGGTTGTTCTAACAAGCTGTGCAATAACCCAAGTCATCAATTAATTTTAGACAATATGTATAAAGATGTTATTTCTAAGTTAAGTGAGTCTGCAGAATTAAGTTGTAATTTTTCTAGCAATAGTATCAAAAGAAAATGTAAGCATGTCATAGGTTGGAATAAGCACGTGAAGGTGTCGCACGGGCAGGCTAGGCTTTGTTTTCAGGAGTGGGTACGGTACGGTAAGCCATCACATGGTCCGATTTACAACAATATGCTAGAAAGTCGAAGGAATTTTAAACGCAAGTTAAAGTGGTGCCAAAACCATCAGGAGCAAATTAAGATGGATTTGCTAGCTACACACCACGTTAACAAGAATTTTGGTAAATTCTGGAAATGTACCCGGAAACTAAGCACTGGTCCTGGTCTGGCGGCAAGTGTGGACGGTCTAAGCGATCCTAAGGCGATAGCAAATCATTTTAAAGATGTTTTCAGAGTCGAACCTCCGCGGCAGCAGGAGCTCGATGCTGGCAGTCGTGCTCGGGAACCAATAACCAACTTTACAGCGAATGATGTGAGAACCGTTTTAAAAAGCATGGTTAGAGGTAAGTCTCCAGGCCACGACGGTTTAAGCATCGAGCACCTGCAGCACGCAGGCCCCCACTTGCCAAGAATACTGGCAATGTTTTTTACGCTGTGTTTTCGACATCGTTACTTACCTAGCGAATTAACAAAAACTATAGTTGTGCCACTCGTGAAAAACAAAACCGGTGATTTAGGTGACAGCTCTAATTATAGGCCCATTTCGTTGGCGACCATAGTGGCAAAGGTGCTGGACAGTTTGCTCGACAAAATTCTTTCTAACTATCTCGAATTGCACGATGCACAATTTGGCTTCAAACCCAATCTGTCGACCGAATCTGCGGTGCTGTGTCTAAAGCAAACTGTTCAGTACTACACTGACAGGAAGACACCAGTGTTTGCGTGCTTCCTTGATTTGTCGAAAGCATTCGATTTGGTCGCTTACGATAAACTTTGGAGCAAGTTGGAGCGCGAGACGGGTATACCTGGCGATGTTATTGACGTGTTTAAATACTGGTACAATAACCAGACGAACTGTGTTAGGTGGGGCGACTCGTGCTCCGACTCATATCGCCTAAGATGTGGGGTGAGACAGGGGGGACTGACGTCTCCAAAATTATTTAATTTGTACATGAACACTTTAATCGCTGAACTCAGTGGCACCAAAATCGGATGTTCTATTGACGGAATCTGTGTCAATAACATCAGTTATGCAGACGATATGGTGCTGCTGAGTCCATCGATTGGTGCCCTCAGAAGGTTAGTTGGCGTGTGCGAGCGATATGCGGTGGCTCAGGGGCTCAGGTACAATGCAAAGAAAAGTGAACTGTTAGTATTTTGTCCGCGCGGCAGTAAATTCGACACCGTGCCGCCTGTCACACTCGGTGGAACTGAACTAACGCGAGTGTCCAAGTTCAAGTACCTGGGCCACTGGGTCACTGAGGACTTGTCGGATGACGCCGATGTGGAGAGGGAGCGGAGGGCGCTGGCGGTCCGGTGTAACATGCTGGCACGCAGGTTTGCGAAGTGTACCACAGAAGTGAAGATTACGTTATTTAGAGCATTCTGTCAATCATTTTACACTTGCAGCCTGTGGGCCAAGTATACGCAGCGGACCCTCAGCGCTCTCCGAGTACAATACAATAATGCGTTCAGGATGCTTTTGGGCTTACCGCGTTACTGCAGTGCGTCGCTTATGTTTGCCGAGGCGCGCACAGACGGCTTTCACGCCATAGTGCGCAAGCGTGTTGCCTCGTTAACGCGCAGAGCACGGGCCAGCTCAAACAGCATCCTGAGCGCATTAGCTAACCGTTTAGACTGTCCACTCACAAAGCGAATTAATTACCTTCACGTATTTCACAAGTCACAGTCAAGATAAAAAGTAAATTTAAAATGTCTAGGTACTTGGTCCGCCTTTGAATTATTTTACATTTTTTGATTAAATTTATTCATTTTAATTTAATTTATAATTTATTCATTTTATTTCTGTATTTTTATTTATTTTTATGATTTGTTGACATTTAATTTATTTATTTGATTTTGGCTGTGACATGTATTTATTTATAAAAAATATATTTCATGTTATTTGTGATGTTAGACTAACACTAGGTTAAAATCTTAAAATTGTTTGATTGTTTTGTGTTTGTAATTACTAATTAATGCAATATGGACATTGGTCTGAAATAAATTTATTCATTCATTCATTCATAATACCGGGATTGAGTTTTTCATGCGGGATTGCATTCCCTAGTGACGTCCATGTTATATATGGTCGCAGGTCCCTCCGTAACATACAAACCCCGGATGAGGAGCAAAAATGCGTTTGTCACTAGTGCTTAGTTAAATATCGACTATGCTATCGACATCCATACCAACATTTTATGAATTAGAAATTCATTGATCAACAGTTATTTATGCAACCGTACGTAATCAGAGGCATTGCGATCTAAAATTTATAAACAATAATATGTCAATAATACCTAGGACCATAGGACAGTTCTAAAACCGAAATTAAAGCCTAAAAAGCAGCTTGAATGTCGTGCAGAATTTCAAAATGCACTTGTTAAGATTACTTTTACAACATCGTCAAGGCGAAATTACATACTGTTTTTTTTTTTTTTTTTTTTTTTTGTACCAAGTACTTTCGTAACATAAGACAACCCTTGGCGCACCTTCTGGTATCCGTGCACGAGCACGACGCCGAGGTTGGTGGGCAGCAGGCGGCGGCCGCTGCCGACGGACACGTAGTTGCGCTGGCAGATGTTGTTGATGTGCACGGGGATGGACGCGTCTGTGCCGATGCCGTGCTTCTCCATTAGGGTGATCACCTGGGATGAAATACATTAACCAATTTAACCATGGAAGTTAACACGTTCGCCTCCGGTTTCACTAAGCGCTTATACTATGCCAATCAAAATTATCTGATAGAAATCCTATGCCAGTGACACGCATGTGTAAATAAATATCTTGGGACATCTTACACAAATCAACCTAGTCCCACGGTAAGCTCAATTAAGGCTTGTGATGTGGGTACCAGGCGACGATATATATAATAGATAGATACATATAGATACTTAAATATATAGACAACCATGACCAAGGAACAAATATTTGTGATAAATAAACACACAAATAATGCCCTCGCCGGGATTCGAACCCGGAACCTCCAGCTTCGTAGGCAGGGTCACTACCAACTAGGCTACGGAGGCTGACAAAGTGACCGAAAAGATTGTACTCCTATGCCGTCGACACAGACTTGTGTCAAAAACGTTCGTATTTCTATCCCACTGGCATAGGAGTGAGAACTTGATTAATGCTAGTGGCATAAGAATAAGATTACTTTGATCACGTATGTGTGTCACTAGCATAGGAGTACAGTTTTTTCGGTCACATATGCGTGTCACCGGCGTCGAACGTGTTAACAATCATCATCATCATCATCATCAGCCAATTGACGTCCACTGCTGGACATAGGCCTCCCCTAGAGAGTTCCACAAAGATCGGTCGTGAGCTGTCCGCATCCATTGGACACCCGCAACCTTTACCAGGTCGTCGCTCCATCTTGTGGGGGGCCTTCCCACGCTGCGCCGTCCAGTGCATGGTCGCCATGAGAGAACAACAGGAAGTCAACAATAGGATTCAAAAAATCCAAATTATTTAATTTCCCACAATGTCGTAACAGATGTGCTTACCAAAAATCTACTGCGAAAGACTGGTTGTCACGGGATTCGAACCCGCTTCTTCTGGATTGCCGGTCCAACGTGCTCCCAATTACACCAGACGACCTTCCGTCGATCACAGCGAATTTAGTCAATGGTATTGTGAGGCTAATCACTAGCGACATCTGTACTTAATGTTTCGAAGGTACTACAACCTTAAGCCACTCAAAGACGTGTCAATAGAATATAGTACGTCTGTAATCAACTTTATCTTCGGTTTCGTTTTGAATGACCTATTACTATCCGCGTTTCTGATATCATCCGGTATTGCATTGTACCAAACCAATACCAACCAGTACCAACCTTTGGACCAAAATAGGCCAAAATCGTATGACGTGATTAATGGACAAGCCTTTTTTAGACTTTGCCAGTCTAGTCGAGGGTGGTCACAATTTGTGCCGCTACATACCTCAGACTCGGTGAGATAGTCAGGCGACGAGGTCTGGCACTCCACCAGGCGATGGTCGTGCGCTCGTAACATGTCGCCCACGTTTAGAACTGGCACGAATTCCACGTTGGTAGCAAACAAGTACATCGACTGTCTATTAGCAAGCGGTAGCCTAAGTTTTTTCTTCTTTATTTGACTCGCACCTGTTATCCAAAGGCCGGAGGGAGAAAAAATCTACTTGGCAGTAGTGCTTAATTAAGTATCGACTATTCTATCGACATCGATATGAATAATTTTTAAATTAAAAATTGATTGTATTGTTCCTTTTAGTTAAAGTTGTAAGTGCACTTTTTAATCATACTTTTATATCCTCAATAAACATCAGAATGTTTGAAAACAAAAAGTTGGCGTTTCAACTTTAAAATCTTTATTATTTCGATATATCTGCAAAAGCAGTAGAATTATTAGGAAAAAATAATAAGTTTGAGCAATAAATGTATAATTCAAAAAATTTTGATTTGGATGGATGTCTATAGCAAACAAGTACATGGACTGTCTATTAGCAAGCGAGACTGTCTATTAGTAAGTTTTTTTTCTTTATTTGACTCGCACCTGTAGTGTTATTCACTAAAGAAACCGCCTTGCTGTCAGCGCTGTGTCAGTGCTGCGGCAGCGTCGAGCCTAAAAATGGTATTCACTAATGTACTTTAAACGACACTAGTGCTCGGCGACGAATGCGGCGTGAGCTGGAACTACATTGCGTCGAAAGTTTGACGTTTAAGGTGGAATGTCACGGTCAGCTAGGCACTACTACGCCAATAGATGGCGTTACAGTGCCTAGCTGGTGCGAATTCTACGTATTTTTAAATTTTATGTATGATAATGGAAATATTTTTAATAAGTGATGTGTTTGCCTAAAATAAACTGCTATTTCTAATGTGGCCAACTAAATTTCAGATGAGGTTTAATTTACAAAATAAGTTTATTTGAATAAATACGAAACGCTGTCGCGCTTGCGAAGTATGCACACACACATTCAAACCCTTATTCGTTGACGAAACTGATTGCTTATTTCTTCGGAACGTGTTTTGAACTTGGATTAGTCTAAGTTGGATGACCGTCTGACGCACATTCATGAGGACCAAGGTTCAAATCTCGTAATATCAAGATATATATTTTTTGCTTTATAAGACTTTTTATTTTTTTATTGATACTATACCTATAATCACAATTATTCCAGTATTATCAAACCGCGATTAGAATGGGATTCGAAAGTACTGTTGACACAACAGTGTATTAAGTCAATCTAGGATATATTCCTAGTTATATTCATATATTCATGGTTTAAGTGCAGAGACTTACAGACAATAGATTGATTAATCACTCACTACATCTATAAACAACTCTTTTCTTGGTAAATATTGTGTCATTTGTTGTGTCAACAGTACTTCCGAATCCCTTTCTTATTCCGATTTGATAATAATGCCTGTGGCCTATCCCACAAATCTTCACAAGCGTACAATTCTACAAAATTGTATAAATTCCCATACAAAATAGTTGTCAACTTTGTAGAATTGTATGCTTGTAAAGTGTTGTGGTATTGGCCCCTGAACTAGCCACCTAGGTTTAATTTTGGTAACCTTATTTATTTACTTAAAAACGTTTTCAGGTGATGTTATGGCATCCAGTTCCGGTATTTTTTGCATGGTCAATGTGGAATAGACCATACTACAAAAAACCGGACCTGGATGACCTAATAGGTGTACAATCAGATTGAGACGGAATCTATTCTATGACCTCAGACAAGTTTTCATATATGTATAGTTATATATTTGATATTTCTAGTCACTTTAATTATTAGATTCCTTCCCATTCTAATCACGCGCGGAATACATTGATAAAGAAAACAGATCAATTCATAAATTCAGTGTTTTATTTACATCATTTCATATTATTTTTATTTATTCTTTCTGGTTTTAGTAGGTACTATCTCTGTCAATATACAGTTTTTATAAAATATCACTAGTGTTGGCAACATGTTTTCTATAAAAGTTTCGTCGGTCATTTGTGACACCTGCAGTTGGCCTTGGATCTGAAATGAGAATACTCATTGTTAAAATGGTGTCTGATGATTACTGGAATAAAAAATACAGTTCAGCTTTATCTAGTTAGATGGTGGTGATCCTGACTGCGAAGTTAGGGAGGGAGCCTGGGTTCAAAACAGGTTCAGTGAGTATCTACAAAAAGGTTATAGTTTTAAAAGTTGAAGGCCTGGAACTCATCATCCCTCGGGAAACTAACGTTTCCGGTATTTACATTAAAAATATGTTATACTTATAATATATATTGCTATTTATCTACATGACAAGCATAGTGAAAATATGTAATAAAAAATCTGTTGAAATAGTCGGAGGAAAGATACTCTACCGGACTTACCTTTTGATTTCTCCGTAATATAGGTAGTATAATTATTTCTACAAGGCTTCGCTTACGAGTTTTTCCCGAGCCCGAGTATCGGTGTTTTTTAAAGCCTTTCCTTGGCGTTTGTGGCACCATCCTCATGTAAATCACTGTAGATGCCACGCTATAAAATATTTCAAACAATCGTTAGCAATTTAGCGTCAATTCGGTTTATACAAACCAAAGTAACCAAATGACTGCCGGTGATTTTGAAAGAAAGAGTGACGTTTGAATTTAGTGTTGCCGACGTTGCCGTGCCAAATGGATTATACGTTCAGTTACACGCGACTATCATTTAGTACGCACATTTATTTTAATAACATTAAATGTAAGAAGTCCAACCTATATGTATAATAGTAGCGTAAACGTAACTATTATGTATATATTTTCTATAATAAATGGTCTTCTGACACAAAATATAAAAATCAAGCAAATCGATCGAATACGGAATATCATAAAATAGTACGCGGGTTGGCTATTGGGTGTTAATATGAACTATATGGCAACATTAGCAACGCTTTCCGTTTGATGCAGTTTGATGGAACAAAATAAAATAACAAATTGCACGACATGCGTTCGGTTTGACAGAGCGGCAACGCAGCATTTGTGGTCAACTGGCAACGTCGCTTTTTAACGCACACGCCGAAGATACGATTGATGTATGACACTGTCGCCGCCGACCCACACATTGACAAATTTGTATCAAAATAAAGTAGTGTTTTAAGCTATTATTTGACCATTTTTATTACGGAAATAGAATTTGCCGCAAATAAATATCAAAATGATTATAGATGGAAGTGGTTTCATTGTAAAACTATGCTCCATTTACCCATATTTGAATAAATCAATTAGTATGAAAAACGAACCACCTTAATGTATGAACTTCGTATTAACGAAAAACAGCGACGAACTCGCCCACAACCTCGCTCACAGCCTCGATTCCTAATGTCAAATCAAACAGTTAGGATTTTAGACAAGGCTGTCTCGACATCGAGCTCGTTGACGAACGCAGCGTCGAATGTGTGAATAAGAGAATAGCATAGCTGGAGCGGAAGCACGTTTCAAGTTCTTTAACTATTTATAGCGCGTAGTTCCACGAGGGAAGCAGGGGGCTATACGTAATTAAAGGACTTTCCTATGATTCGATACAAAACAAAATACAGGCGGCGAGCCTAACCAAACTAGGAAAAATCTTAATAGCGCGATGTACGATTTCCAGCGGAGCAGTACAGCGCCATCTAGGAGGAAGTTCGGTCCCTATTCTAGTAGTACCGGTATTCGCCGTTAAATGGCGCTAGTAGTAGGCGTGTTCGTAATTGGTGGTGTTACATTATTTATTTATAACATACCTCAGACTCGGTGAGTTAGTCAAGCGGCGAGGTCTGGCACTCCACCAGGCGATGGTCGTGCGCTCGTAACATGTCGTCCACGGTTAGAACTGCCACGAATTCCATGTTGGTAGCAAACAGTTTTGTCAGCCTCCGTAGCCTCGTTGGTAGTGACCCTGCCTACGAAGCTGGAGGTTCCGGGTTCGAATCCCGGCGAGGGCATTATTTGTGTATTTATTTATCACAAATATTTGTTCCTTGGTCATGGATGTCTATTTAAGTATCTATTATATTTATATATATCGTCGCCTGATACCCACATCACAAGCCTTAATTGAGCTTACCATGGGACTAGGTCGATTTGTGTAAAGATGTCCAAAAATATTTATTTATTTATTTATAATAAAAAAAAAAAAAAAAAAAAAGTACATGGACTGTCTATTAGCAAGCGGTAGCCTATTTTTTTTCTTTATTTGACTGGCACCTGTTATCATGGTAGAACTCAACCTACCTCAGACTCGGTGAGGTAGTCTGGTGGCGAAGTCTGGCACTCCACCAGGCGATGGTCGTGCGCTCGTAACATGTCGTCTACGTTTAGAACCGGCACGAATTCGTCTTTGCCGAATGCCTGCAAACGTTCGCTAGTTAATACCATACCCAGAAAGAGATACCTTTATGGCTCCCAATATGAATAAGTTATATATGTATTACATGAATACGTTACATACATATATGTACAGGGCGGATTTGCTCACAAAATTAGCAGTTAATTTTAAACTCTGGGTATTTTGGCAAATTAAACAAAAAAAAAACCGGCCAAGTGCGAGTCGGACTCCCGCGCGAAGGGTTCCGTACCATTATCAATTTTTTATTTAAAAAATACAGTTAAATCAACCTACCTCAAAAACTATAGGAGACAATTTAATCAAACCAAAAATCGTTGTTAGAGTTTATTAATGTGCATAACATATATTTTTTTTTGAATTTTATATCGCGTAGTTAAAAAATAGAGGGGCGGAGACACATTTTTCAGACTTTGAGAGCTGATATCTCAAAAACGATTTGCTTAAATAAAAATGAGATGTATAAACCTTCATATCATTTTCATAGACCTTTCTATTAATACCCAACACGCTTATATACAACTTAAAAAAAAAAACTATCCCTCAATTACATGTATGGAGGGCCCCCACCCCAATGGTTTTTTTTTACAATTTAGTATCATAATCCTGTAGCGGTTCATACAACACATATCCTTACCAAATTTCGTTACTGTAGCATTTATAGTTTCCGAGTAAATCGGTTGTGACAGACGGACAGACTTTAAGAATCTATAAGGGTTCCGTTTTTGCCATTTTGGCCACGGAACCCTAATAAAAAAAATGGTCAGTCATCGTCAAAGACAATCATGATTGACACTGGTCTCACGGCGAGCTACAGCTATCACCACCGAGCGATTATCGCCGTGTCTCTTTTTTTACACGGGAGTGCGTATCTTTAATTCGTGTTTATAGCCCATAGCTTCATAGCTCAATAGCTCGCGGTGAGACCAGTGCCTAAATGGTTCTAACTTCTAACTTCTTCTTAAAGCTTTGGATAAGTCTTTCAATCACCCTCTATATTTCTAATAATTGTTCAAACCCTTCATTTTTATATAAGGTGTCTAGTCTAGTTAATGGAGACTGGCCAGTTACTAGCAATATGCCCTATAAAAACAATAAACATTACCGATCACTCATTACCCTGTTAGCTTAAAAACCAATGACATTAAATAATAAATGGACGCACAGAGCCAAACAAAAAAAACAAGAAAAGTGGCACTAAAAGTCATTTCTATCATGTTTCAGTTGAAGCTAATAACGCTCACTTACAATAAACTATAATAAAAAAAAATCAAAGAATAAAAAACTTTGTGAAGTGAGCTATAAGTGTCAAATTTGCGAAAAACACCGCAAAATAGTAGAAACTGTTTATGTTTAAGGAATAATGATGCTATACCGTAAGGTGACCAAATGTCAACTGTCAGAACTGAATAGCGGAGCAAAAGGACCGCAATATTTACTTCTGCAGCCCATTTTTTGGGGCCATTTATTTGAGCTGTTTGGGGATCCACTTATATATTCTAAATCAATGTTAAAAACTCATAAAATACTAAATAACTAACCTGCCAATGCATGACCTCAGTATACCCAGCGTCGACCAAAGTGTTGCCAGTATAACTGAAGGTCTCAGTGCCGACTTTGAATGTGATGGTCGTACACAGGTACTTGCAGTCGCGCGACAATGTCGCGATAAAATGTCGCGTCACGTAGTCGTAGATACGCCACATGTCTCCTTCTAGTTCCGATTCAGCTGTCGATAAGAAAATAAGTTTTGAAGCTAACACAGTCATATACATTATTAATCTACGAATAAATAGAACATGGAAGCCGCACGCCATAATAAATTGCCTTTCAAAAACGGTCCTGAATTTTAGTTGACAAGTGTCACCCCCTCGTCAATGCATCACGGCAATAAATTTCAATGTCAACCTATAAAAACTTAGACCGCTATTTAAAAATAGTTGTGATTGGTTCATCAAAGTTTTGATTGGCTATATTCTTTATACATTTGTCAAAGATGTTGCGCCGAAATATGCGCGGTGTTAAGAAAAACGCTATGTCCTGCCCAATTGTTTTTGGGGGCATTTTTGAATTAGCTTTAGACGTCCATGTTATATATGGTCGCAGTTATTAATGTTAAGACTGGGCCACACAGGATGCGTGTGCAACATATGCAAGTGCACGTATGCATTGTATCGTCGGAAATATCATGGTAGATGGCACACCGCTTGCACACCACGCACACGTGCAAGCCACGCAAGCGGTGTGCTATCTAATATGACATTTAGATACACTACAACGGGCACGTCACGCACACGCGTACGTGCTGTATGAATTCGGCTTGGCCTATAGCTCTATCCATAGAGCTTGTGCGGAAATTGAAGGTATTGGTAATCAAAGCGAATCCAGAAATCACACATACCTTCACTTTCCGAAGCAACTCTAATTAAACAAGGATTTCACAGCATCGGTGGCTTTATGCGAAAAACTCAGGCCTGTTAGCCAGTGGCGTAGCGTGCCATGTCGGGGCCTCGTATAAAAATTTTTTGGGGGCCGTATTTGTAAAATAAAATAAATTAGAAAGTTTTTATTCTTTTTCCTTACACACTTTGGGGGCCCTTGTGGCCCCGGGGCCCCGTATAATTGATATGGCATATACGGCAGTAGCTACGCCCCTGCTGTTAGCGCCATTCGCCGTTAAAATAGTACATTACTGCAGACGCCGGGAAAGATGAGCTTACCGGCTGAGTAGGTATGTACTGACTATTGGTACGATTTCAAACGGGGTACATTTACCATGTAAATAGTCACGCGTGTTTTGAAGTAACTCCGTGAAGATGGCATGTGTGTGTGTGTGTGTGTGTGTGTGTGTGTATACTGACTGGCAGCCCGCATGGGCGTGATGGGCGGGTGGTCGCCGGCGTCGTGGCCCTTCTTCGGCTTGTTGATGCCGGCGACCAGCGGCCCACTAGTGGGAGTGCTGTGTATACTGACTGGCAGCCCGCATGGGCGTGATGGGCGGGTGGTCGCCGGCGTCGTGGCCCTTCTTCGGCTTGTTGATGCCCACTAGTGGGAGTTGTGCTGTGTATACTTACTGGCAGCCCGCATGGGCGTGATGGGCGGGTGGTCGCCGGCGTCGTGGCCCTTCTTCGGCTTGTTGATGCCGGCGACCAGCGGCCCACTAGTGGGAGTTGTGCTGTGTATACTTACTGGCAGCCCGCATGGGCGTGATGGGCGGGTGGTCGCCGGCGTCGTGGCCCTTCTTCGGCTTGTTGATGCCGGCGACCAGCGGCCCACTAGTGGGAGTTGTGCTGTGTATACTTACTGGCAGCCCGCATGGGCGTGATGGGCGGGTGATCGCCGGCGTCGTGGCCCTTCTTCGGCTTGTTGATGCCGGCGACCAGCGGCCCACTAGTGGGAGTTGTGCTGTGTATACTTACTGGCAGCCCGCATGGGCGTGATGGGCGGGTGGTCGCCGGCGTCGTGGCCCTTCTTCGGCTTGTTGATGCCGGCGACCAGCGGCCCACTAGTGGGAGTTGTGCTGTGTATACTTACTGGCAGCCCGCATGGGCGTGATGGGCGGGTGATCGCCGGCGTCGTGGCCCTTCTTCGGCTTGTTGATGCCGGCGACCAGCGGCCCACTAGTGGGAGTGCTGTGTATACTGACTGGCAGCCCGCATGGGCGTGATGGGCGGGTGGTCGCCGGCGTCGTGGCCCTTCTTCGGCTTGTTGATGCCGGCGACCAGCGGCCCACTAGTGGGAGTGCTGTGTATACTTACTGGCAGCCCGCATGGGCGTGATGGGCGGGTGATCGCCGGCGTCGTGGCCCTTCTTCGGCTTGTTGATGCCGGCGACCAGCGGCCCACTAGTGGGAGTTGTGCTGTGTATACTTACTGGCAGCCCGCATGGGCGTGATGGGCGGGGGGTCGCCGGCGTCGTGGCCCTTCTTCGGCTTGTTGATGCCGGCGACCAGCGGCCCACTAGTGGGAGTTGTGCTGTGTATACTGACTGGCAGCCCGCATGGGCGTGATGGGCGGGTGATCGCCGGCGTCGTGGCCCTTCTTCGGCTTGTTGATGCCGGCGACCAGCGGCCCACTAGTGGGAGTTGTGCTGTGTATACTGACTGGCAGCCCGCATGGGCGTGATGGGCGGGTGGTCGCCGGCGTCGTGGCCCTTCTTCGGCTTGTTGATGCCGGCGACCAGCGGCCCACTAGTGGGAGTGCTGTGTATACTGACTGGCAGCCCGCATGGGCGTGATGGGCGGGTGGTCGCCGGCGTCGTGGCCCTTCTTCGGCTTGTTGATGCCGGCGACCAGCGGCCCACTAGTGGGAGTGCTGTGTATACTGACTGGCAGCCCGCATGGGCGTGATGGGCGGGTGGTCGCCGGCGTCGTGGCCCTTCTTCGGCTTGTTGATGCCGGCGACCAGCGGCCCACTAGTGGGAGTGCTGTGTATACTGACTGGCAGCCCGCATGGGCGTGATGGGCGGGTGGTCGCCGGCGTCGTGGCCCTTCTTCGGCTTGTTGATGCCGGCGACCAGCGGCCCACTAGTGGGAGTGCTGTGTATACTGACTGGCAGCCCGCATGGGCGTGATGGGCGGGTGGTCGCCGGCGTCGTGGCCCTTCTTCGGCTTGTTGATGCCGGCGACCAGCGGCCCACTAGTGGGAGTGCTGTGTATACTGACTGGCAGCCCGCATGGGCGTGATGGGCGGGTGGTCGCCGGCGTCGTGGCCCTTCTTCGGCTTGTTGATGCCGGCGACCAGCGGCCCACTAGTGGGAGTGCTGTGTATACTGACTGGCAGCCCGCATGGGCGTGATGGGCGGGTGGTCGCCGGCGTCGTGGCCCTTCTTCGGCTTGTTGATGCCGGCGACCAGCGGCCCACTAGTGGGAGTGCTGTGTATACTGACTGGCAGCCCGCATGGGCGTGATGGGCGGGTGGTCGCCGGCGTCGTGGCCCTTCTTCGGCTTGTTGATGCCGGCGACCAGCGGCCCACTAGTGGGAGTGCTGTGTATACTGACTGGCAGCCCGCATGGGCGTGATGGGCGGGTGGTCGCCGGCGTCGTGGCCCTTCTTCGGCTTGTTGATGCCGGCGACCAGCGGCCCACTAGTGGGAGTGCTGTGTATACTGACTGGCAGCCCGCATGGGCGTGATGGGCGGGTGGTCGCCGGCGTCGTGGCCCTTCTTCGGCTTGTTGATGCCGGCGACCAGCGGCCCACTAGTGGGAGTGCTGTGTATACTGACTGGCAGCCCGCATGGGCGTGATGGGCGGGTGGTCGCCGGCGTCGTGGCCCTTCTTCGGCTTGTTGATGCCGGCGACCAGCGGCCCACTAGTGGGAGTGCTGTGTATACTGACTGGCAGCCCGCATGGGCGTGATGGGCGGGTGGTCGCCGGCGTCGTGGCCCTTCTTCGGCTTGTTGATGCCGGCGACCAGCGGCCCACTAGTGGGAGTGCTGTGTATACTGACTGGCAGCCCGCATGGGCGTGATGGGCGGGTGGTCGCCGGCGTCGTGGCCCTTCTTCGGCTTGTTGATGCCGGCGACCAGCGGCCCACTAGTGGGAGTTGTGCTGTGTATACTTACTGGCAGCCCGCATGGGCGTGATGGGCGGGTGGTCGCCGGCGTCGTGGCCCTTCTTCGGCTTGTTGATGCCGGCGACCAGCGGCCCACTAGTGGGAGTTGTGCTGTGTATACTGACTGGCAGCCCGCATGGGCGTGATGGGCGGGTGATCGCCGGCGTCGTGGCCCTTCTTCGGCTTGTTGATGCCGGCGACCAGCGGCCCACTAGTGGGAGTTGTGCTGTGTATACTGACTGGCAGCCCGCATGGGCGTGATGGGCGGGTGGTCGCCGGCGTCGTGGCCCTTCTTCGGCTTGTTGATGCCGGCGACCAGCGGCCCACTAGTGGGAGTGCTGTGTATACTGACTGGCAGCCCGCATGGGCGTGATGGGCGGGTGGTCGCCGGCGTCGTGGCCCTTCTTCGGCTTGTTGATGCCGGCGACCAGCGGCCCACTAGTGGGAGTGCTGTGTATACTGACTGGCAGCCCGCATGGGCGTGATGGGCGGGTGGTCGCCGGCGTCGTGGCCCTTCTTCGGCTTGTTGATGCCGGCGACCAGCGGCCCACTAGTGGGAGTGCTGTGTATACTGACTGGCAGCCCGCATGGGCGTGATGGGCGGGTGGTCGCCGGCGTCGTGGCCCTTCTTCGGCTTGTTGATGCCGGCGACCAGCGGCCCACTAGTGGGAGTGCTGTGTATACTGACTGGCAGCCCGCATGGGCGTGATGGGCGGGTGGTCGCCGGCGTCGTGGCCCTTCTTCGGCTTGTTGATGCCGGCGACCAGCGGCCCACTAGTGGGAGTGCTGTGTATACTGACTGGCAGCCCGCATGGGCGTGATGGGCGGGTGGTCGCCGGCGTCGTGGCCCTTCTTCGGCTTGTTGATGCCGGCGACCAGCGGCCCACTAGTGGGAGTGCTGTGTATACTGACTGGCAGCCCGCATGGGCGTGATGGGCGGGTGGTCGCCGGCGTCGTGGCCCTTCTTCGGCTTGTTGATGCCGGCGACCAGCGGCCCACTAGTGGGAGTGCTGTGTATACTGACTGGCAGCCCGCATGGGCGTGATGGGCGGGTGGTCGCCGGCGTCGTGGCCCTTCTTCGGCTTGTTGATGCCGGCGACCAGCGGCCCACTAGTGGGAGTGCTGTGTATACTGACTGGCAGCCCGCATGGGCGTGATGGGCGGGTGGTCGCCGGCGTCGTGGCCCTTCTTCGGCTTGTTGATGCCGGCGACCAGCGGCCCACTAGTGGGAGTGCTGTGTATACTGACTGGCAGCCCGCATGGGCGTGATGGGCGGGTGGTCGCCGGCGTCGTGGCCCTTCTTCGGCTTGTTGATGCCGGCGACCAGCGGCCCACTAGTGGGAGTGCTGTGTATACTGACTGGCAGCCCGCATGGGCGTGATGGGCGGGTGGTCGCCGGCGTCGTGGCCCTTCTTCGGCTTGTTGATGCCGGCCGCGACCAGGGCCCGGACCTCGGCACCCCACTTGTTGGAGTTCTGCTGTTGCCGAAGAGTGCCCCTGGAGGATTAACCATATCTTTTTATTTTATTTGAAATGGACTTACTCATGGCCACAGACTAGCCGAGGGCAGAGGCCTACGATGGAATGAGTTCGCCCAAAGTAAGAGCCCAGAAGGTGCCTATTCACCCTTGACTTGGAGGCTGACGGGTCATGTGATCTCGGAAATATAGACGCCGGAAGGGAATTCCACTCCTTGGCAGTACGCATAAGAAAAAAAGACGCGAAGCGTTCGATTGTAAAATGGGGATGGCGGAATAGGTTCATTTTATGGAATAGGAGGCAAGAGAGCAGACGTATCGCGTACGGTAAGCGATCACCGTCGCCCATGGACACACCCGTGGTATTACAAGTGCATTGCCGATCTTTAAGATGGGAATACGCTCTTTTCTTGAAGGTTTGAAGATCGTAACGGTCCGGAAACACCTCAGGCGACAAATCATTCCAGAGTTTAGCCGTGCGAGGCAAGAAATTTCTAGAAAAACGCACAGTTGAGGACTGTCAAACATCTAAATGGTCAGGATGGAAATGCTTGCAGTTTGATCCCAACAATTCCTAAGAGCATTCTATATTAGAATCCTGATATTGCATATTTCTAATACTAAACTATGCACAGAGTTGGACAATAAGTAATTAATATGATTACTCCTATAAATTATTTACACATACAAAAGTAATCAACTCTTGTGTATAACTTACATCAAGTCGAAGTTTTCAGAATAGCTTGTAGTCTCAGTACGAGGATATGAGATGTAACCTTGCGTATATAAACGCTCAGCCACCTGAAATTAAACAGAATAGAACCATTAATACAGCTTGACAATTGTTTCAGAAATTAAAATTGCTCACTTTTCCTTGCCTATATATAAATGAAGCTTGTCTTTTTGTCAAGGCCAATAATCAACTGTTTAAGTCAAAGCAACCCAGGCCAAGGCTCCAACTTAAATATGGACAAGATAAGGAATACCAACACAACACAGATCTGCTTCATTTAAGAAAAGTGCTGCTGTCATGAGTGTCAAAATATATAATCACCTCCCATACGAACTAAAGAAACTACCATTAAACTTGTTTAAAACGAAGCTGTATTCCTGGCTAGCAAATAAGTGTTTTTATAGTTTAAGTGAATATTTTCTAAGTACCTATTAACAATTAGAATCTAAAAATTTACATTGTAATTTAATAATACCATTTGAATAACTAATGTAATTATTGTACCTACTATGCTACTATTGTACACCTCATGTAGGTAGAGAATGGAGAGACTAATAATTAATAACCACCCATGTAACCCATTTTCATGCAATAAAAGAATTTTGAATTTGAATTTTGAATTTGAATTTGAAAATGAATGAGTAAGTATCATAATTATT
>JALPQI010003276.1:0-79697 GCA_025490895.1 Thaumatotibia leucotreta
TATTTATGTCGATGATTGCTCGACATGTTTCGATGATAATATTTTAATATGTTTGAGTCTCACGTTAGTTATAATTCTAAAATCTTGTTATTTCTCTATTTGTAGTCCAACCGAGATAACTTTGAAGTGACAGGTGGTGAATCTACATCGCGGTCCCCAGCGCTGCGTACGTCTTCGTCGGCGTAATGTAATAAAACGTCATCTCGGGGAATGTGCTAGATCGGGCTCTGATAAGGATTCACTGGAGGGTTCGGTCATTTGCGTCGGCCCAGCGCAACCGTCGGGTAATTAATTCGATTAATTGCTTGTCATCTGTTGATTGTGCTATGCAGACATTAGTCAAAACGAGCCTTGAGCTATGGTGGTATTGATTATAGCTAATAACTGTCCAAATGGTTGACCATGCTTTCTACAGAGACATTTTGTTGGCTATTATTTGTATGGATGTTGTGTTTCTGTTGAGTAGGTATAGTTCGGGAAATATTATTTGAACGACTCTTATCTTACTTACGACCTTTTGTTTTGCATCATTAACAATAGAAAAGCGCTAGACTGCTAATTGTTTAGTAAGTGCTAACGCTAAACAAAAGGTCGCAAGTATAAGATAACAGTCGGTCAAATAATATTTCCCGAACTATACGCTACATATTGTATGGTTTTTGTTTCTATTCGGTTTCTCTTATTAATGACGATAAATGTATTTAAACGCTACATAATGTAATGTACATAAATTAACAAAAAAATGCACATACCCTCCATTCACATGCTTAGTGAAAAGTGGGTGGGCAATGCGTTTTGAATTTGTGAACTACTCATTTAGGAACATTCCATGGGCTGTCCCGTACAAACGCGTGCATATTCCGATAATTTGAGATTTCTCCCTAGTTATTAGTTATTATGCATATTTTTGAGCAATTTTCGACTCCTGTAGTCAAGAAAGAGAACTTCGATAAGCCCACAATTTTGAGAAAAACCGTGTTCGTGCGGGACAATGGTGGACTTTTTCATGGAATGCACCTTTAGTGCAAAGATCAACACGATCTTTTACACGCAAGAGTCATCATCATCAGCAGTAGCCTATTTCAGCTTTTTCTCTTTATCAAACTTCAATAAATGTTTGGTCAGTGACACTTCAATCTCTTAGTCGGCTCTTACGACAACCACTAGAGAAGTTGGGGTGGTGACAAATGAAATCTTATTGCCGTCACCATGCAGCCAAGCCGACAATATAAGCAAGAGTAATATAACAGAAACATGACATATATTAGGAATGTGTGTCATTCAGCCATATCAATTTACTCATGTTGCATATTGATGCCAGTAGTTTTAAATAAAGGAGGTGGAGAGTTCTTTAAAGGGGGGCGTAGGTCTACTAGTGTCACCTTACGCATTTTATACAAACTAGGTGGGTAATAATAACAGGCAGGTTTATTGAAAATAACTCGAAGAGCACCATATTTTTCTTCTTAGGGGACCCGTAGTAAATGAGTTTGAGAACAAGTGATATACAATCGTTGTTCCAACATTAAAACGAAATAAAACAAAGTAGATATTGTGGAATCATCCATCATTTTTTGGTTTAATTCCTACATTACCTGCAACCTGCTAGCCGCTCCTAAACTAGCTTATATTTTAGATAAGAATATAATACGATTAAGTTAGGGCACTTTAGGTCTATTAACACAAACATCATGTATTTTTACATTGCTATTTTCATGACTCTTTGTTGGCTAAAAAAATTGTTTAGAAATCACTGGAGTGCTCAAGATTTCTGGCTAAGGCTATAGGTGCATCACGCACTGTAGTATATTATATATTGTTAAGAGAATCAACACTGAGTCCTGAGTGCAGTGAGGGATTCAAGCGCCCAAGACAAAAACAGTTTTATTCCCGAGGTAAATATTCTACTTTTCTCACCATATGCGAGACAATAAAAAACAGGCTTATTAATACTTGGTAGATAATATTAATTGCAGCAAATATTTATTGTTATTATTATTAACTACCTATATTTCCCAATACGGTCTGTAAAAATCCATACCATACTAGGAATGGCAATTATCTACCGGAAGTATCCCGTAGATAGGGCATGCTGGCACGGGCCAGGAACGAAGGACACACGATTACAGCTGACAGGGCAATTAATAAGGGCAGATGGCGATTGAACACGCGTCACAGCTCGACCGGTATTAATCATAGGTGCTGGACTTTATTCCGTGTCGATATTGCTATCCATTGTTGGTCATCCGATGGCTTTAGCCAGTTTTACCTGTAGACCTAGGAGAAAAATAAATAAATATCTTGGGACATTTTCCAGAAATCAACCTAGTCCCACAGTAAGCTCAATTAAAGCTTGTGGTGTAGGTACCAGGCCATATATATACAGGGTGGAACGGAACGACGAACGTTCCCGCTACCGACCAACTGTACTAACCATTACGGTGAACTATCAGCACAGTATGATCTCAATAGTTTGTGATGCGTAGCGTTAAATTAATACTTATTATATTCTATCTGTTATTACAAAGTTGTGCTTGGTAGTAACTGGAATGTGAATTTAACATTATTTAACGAAACGTTAGCTATAAGTGAAACAATTCACAATTTGTTTACCTAGCCTATAAACAAATAAAATAAAAATTATATAATAGTACCAAGATCGAAATATCTTTTAAAAAATTTACCCAAAAATCATACAAAATGAGTGATTAATTAGAGTTCAGTAGTATGGAAAAGTAAACTTTCCATGTACGATTTCGATGATGCTCACACATTGAAGGTTCATCGTAATGGTTGGTAGACTCGGTCGGTAGCGGGAAGGATCGTAGTTCCGTTGTACCTGTATTATATTATATAGTATAAATATTTAAATACATGAAAAACATTACATGAAATAGACATGAACATGTTTTGAGTTTTACATAAGTTATTAAGGCGATAGAATAGTAGAATACTAGTAGACAAGGAGCTAATGATGTAGGTAGATTTATTATTATTTTCAACAAATTTTGTTTTGCAACAGTCATAATGTCCATCATTGGTGCCTCATATCTAAAACTGTTGTTGTTGCCGCCATCCTACTAATTTCGCCGTTAATAAAAGTTGCGAACAAAGTAAAAAAAAACCTTTCAAAGAAATATCCGTAATCTATCTAGATTTTATTTTGTTTAAAAGAAGGTAACATAAACAGCTTGAGCTACAAAAAGTATTTTTTAATTTGGAAATATCAACTTTTGTAATGTTATGTTACTTTTATTCTAAATTTAGCCAGCACCAACTCGCCTTAAATACTTATTCCAAGGTCTCTTGAATTGACTAATCTAAGTCTATTGTCATGGCAAGTAGGTATAATTTATAATTGGGCCCCAAGGATCAGTCTCCATAATTATTACCTTTTGTTTGCAACGTTCCGTTATCGACTTTCCTTTTATTATAAACGACAATACTTTTTCAAAGTGATGTTAGAAACATTTATTACATACGAGTATAGCATATTTTCAACAAAAAGTTATTTCGTTGTGAGTTTTCAGTTATATTATGACGCGCATTCTAGTAGTAGTCATCATCATCATCATCAGCCTATGATAGTCCACTGCTGGACGTAGGCCTATCCTATTAACAATGCGTATAGACGCATTAGGAGGTAAATGCCCATAATCGCCATGCTGTGCAAGCGGATTGGCGATCGCAGTGATGTGTCCATTCCATTATGATGACGCTGCTGCCCATCATAAATTTTTTATCAGATAATGATCAGTGACACTTCAAGCACTTCTTAGTAGTAGTATAGTAGGTACCTAATTATTCCGAAACTAGCATTACTCACTTGACATTATGAATATAATTCAACGGTTAAACTCATGTGTATTTAGTCACGCGCTACATGTTTCGGCGAGCCTAAGTATCCATTATCAAGCACTGAGCCCGCGTTCACACTTCGCGACTTGCGAGCGCGGCGCGTAATCGTAACACGCGCATAACATGAGCGCGTAACATGTCGCGCGTAGTTTAACTATAGTACATTACTATAGAGGCCGGGACGCTCGGGACAAAAGGGTTTACCGGCCGAAGACATAGACGGATAGGTCTGAGGCGGGCAACCCCATATTTCCAGCCGAGGTATGTATAGTGCTTGTCTCAAACTTGCAATGAAATATAGTACAACAAAAACATCAAAGTTTTTTTGGCAGAATGTTATGATGCCTGTGCCACAAATTTATGTGGAATGGAATTAGAAAAGAGCATTTTGCCGGCCTAGGCCTTCAAGATTTGTATTAATTTCCATTACCTGAAACGTCATACGTCGCAGCCTATAAGGAACATAACGACAATATTTAATTGCATGTTTGAGAAAACTATATTTATAGTTATTGCGTCTCATGAAACTTTAACACCTTCGCTGCGGCAATTAGCTTTAACTCGTAATTAATAATACTTTGGAATACTACCGCTGGGAACGTGTTAAACCCTTGGCTGGTTTAAATACATGAAATTTCTATCGGTAAAAAGTACTCTTATTTTATATCTTATGATATCTGGGACTACATGTATCCGAAATCCATTGAGCATAAATCGCGTTGTGAGTTAAGCGAAATGTAGTCTAACTATTTCGTTTCAATCCAATTTATAATCCAGATGTAATCGATAGTAGTAATCAGTTTACTTGTCGCTTAGCTTTGTTAAGAATATGCAAAGCTCTATTTAATAGTTGGTTTTCAGGCTGAGTAGCTTTACTTTAGTTGCATGCTAAGAATGAATACTTGATGTACGTAGTTATTTTTATTTCTTCACTGGACAACGTTATCGAGGCTGTAAGCATCAAACATTTTTATAATAAAAGCAACAGCCTAAAGTTATAAGGATATAATAATTGCATGTTTGAGAAAACTATATTTATAGTTATTACGTCTCATGAAACTTTAACACCTTCGCTGCGGCAATTAGCTTTAACTCGTAATTAATAATACTTTGGAATACTATCGCTGGGAACGTGTTAAACCCTTGGCTGGTTTAAATACATGAAATTTCTATCGGTAAAAAGTACTCTTATTTCATATCTTATGATATCTGGGACTACATGTATCCGAAATCCATTGAGCATAAATCGCATTGAGAGTTAAGCGAAATGTAGTCTAACTATTTCGTTTCAATCCAATTTATAATCCAGATGTAATCGATAGTAGTAATCAGTTTACTTGTCGCTTAGCTTTGTTAAGAATATGCAAAGCTCTATTTAATAGTTGCTTTTCAGGCTGAGTAGCTTTACTTTAGTTGCATGCTAAGAATGAATACTTGATGTAAGTAGTTATTTTTATTTCTTCACTGGAGAACGTTATCGAGGCTGTAAGCATCAAACATTTTTATAATAAAAGCAACAGCCTAAAGTTATAAGGATATATTTAATTTATAAAGAGCGAGCTCATTATTACCTAATTTAAGTTAATGTAACAACTCTGAACTGCAGTCAACACACCCGAATACAGAGAATGTTGACAGTCTGTGAAAATTAAGTTACCCAGCGCCCAGCCGGAGTTCAGTGTCCATTTGATCTTCCATTGGCGCTTTAAACTTTGTAATTGAACCGTAAGTGAAATGGAACAGAAAATTGACAATAATGTCGCTTAAATTTAACTCTAATAAGTAAGAAGCAGTATGCTTACACTGACTTGCTGCTGTAATGAGACTTTTTATTGTTATGATAATGAATATTAATCAGCGGGCTTTTGATGGTTTTAAATTACAAGTGCAACGTAAAAGAACAAGTTACGTGCTTCATTATATTGCACTATTTATGGTGAAGTACTTCAAGCTACCTTATTAAAAGGCATCTTAAACATCAACATTGTTAAAATAACAATTAGGATATAATAGCTTTTTGTAATTCAGGTAATTGGCCGTGTGGTGACGGCAGTAACAATACATGGGGTGGCCCAACTCCTCCTGCGGGTGTCGTAAGAGTCGACTAAGGGATTGAAGTGTCACTGACCATTATTTGATAAAAGGTTGATGATGAGCAGCAGCGTCATCATAGTGGACACATTACTGCGATCGCCAATCCGCTTGCCCAGCGTGGCGATTATAGGCGTTTACCTCCTAATGCGTCTATACGATCTAGTTATTAGGAGAGGCCTACGTCCAGCAGTGGACTAACATAGGCGTATGATGATGATGATGAATTCAGATAAAGGAGCTTATTGAAGTACATGTGGCATTATTCGGTACATATCATTTCTATTTACCACTCCGTTTTCATACAAACAAATGCTCTTTCTCTTTGTATGAAGATATCCCTCACATGCTCTTTGTTTTGCCGGAGTTTCTAGATCTCGACTACAATAATAATGTCATCCTACTACAAAATGCATATCAAATAAGTATCTCAGCCAACACAACTATAGCGCAGCGCACACCAAGACGGTAATTCCATCAACCGAGTGGCAGTGATCTCCGCGCTTATCGGGCACCTGTGGACTTGGATAAAGCCGTCCATTTTGAGAAATGGACCACTCTCTGTCAACCATTTGCAGATTGTAACTAGATTGCTTCCGTTGCATTGCACCAGCTCACTTTTGCACAGATTTCGTGATTCGGTTCTCTATTTCATGTTATATTAATGTGCAACCTACACGGTAGGTAAACTTACTATACGTGCGGGCTTAATGTTCGTTATTAATTGAACAAATCGCATTTTTAGCATTACATCGATTTAAAAATGTGTTACATGCAAAAATTTAATTTTGATATTTAAATCAAATGTGCGCTCTAAAATTCCTTCAACCATTTATTCCTAAATAGCCGCTCGTATGTTACTGCTAAAATATACAATTTCGCGAACAAAGACTAGGCTACCAGCAACATACAGGTGTTACCAACTGCGTCTCAATTCCGAGCTTTACAAGACCGCAAAATCTGTCCCCGTCGAGCACCGCTGCCCACCTGCACTTCAAACTAATAGACGGCTCTGCTAGCCTGGTTTTAATTTCGGTACATTTTGATTTACGGTGTCCATATGAAAGTGCGAGCGGTGCGTAGATCTTTTAAAGTTTGGCCTGCAATGTAACGAGCACGTTCCCCTTGAAGATAGGTTCTGAGACAAAGTGCGGGCGGCAGGGTAACTCAGCCGTCGATGGTGCTATAACTACGCCGCCTTTTCAGGTCCATAACGTAGAATTAGTTCAGCTATTCATTACACGACGCGCGCGGTGCGATGTTGATTGCTTATTGAACTTGTTGATAGTTGACGAGAATCACTGTGAAGGCGGAAATCACAAGTTGAGGTTAATTTATAATTCATAGAATGCAGCGGTTATTCCAAGTTGCTATTTTAAGAGGGCGCATAAAGCCCAATCACGATTCGAAGATTCAACTTTAAGATGTCATAGACATGAAGAAATACCACGAGTATAATACAGGTTTGAATTGAGTGTCTTAGTTTAAAATTGTCATAAAATTGCAAATTATTTCTAGAACACTGTCTAATAAAAAAACAGTGGCCTGAAAAGGATCCATTTGCTTGTACAACTTTACGGATGCTCTCATAGGTAGAACGATTAGCGCCCGACACGCACTACCTCATCAAGAATATCGTGCTATAACAGCAAGGTCCCAGGTTAAGCTAGTATTTTCATGAGGATCTTTAAAAACATATTATTCACATGCCGAAACTTCTTTGAAATCGAACTACTTAGTATAAACACGAAAGTATTTAGTGTAACATTTATTGCTCCGTTTTCGCAGTCCGCTTCAGACACTTGACTCCTTTGGTTTTGTGATTAAACAAGGATTTGGTTCCTAACACAAGTTAAAAGGATGTATGTCAATGTCAATTCATTGAAACATATTTCTTTTGACTAAAATCTGTTTCTGTTTAAATTCGTCTAGTATTTGAATGGCGTATTTTAAGTATTACAAAAAACTATTGTACAATTATCTAGGATTTTTTTTTTTCCTGAGTTAGTCGAAATTATGGCTCGGTAATACAGTTTTGAAAATAAATGAATTAATTTCTAAATTATTAAAATCAGGGAAATCAGGAAGTAAAATTAGGTATTTAGTTTGTAAGATTAGTTTATTAGTTTCGTCTTCAGCCTTTGGTATTTCACAGAATTTCTCAACTTACCAACTACCTTTGACATCGGATGCAATTGATTTATATTTAATGATAATTTGTTTAAGGTATCAAGATCAAAGTCTTTCATATGAACTGGGATATTTTTTTCCTGGGTTTTAGGCCCACTCTTAATGTTTTCAGAATGTCTTACGTTTTATTGTTTATTTGTTACACAAACCTACTTTCTAATAAACCGAGTATTTCTTTTGAAACAAAGTATACCTTATCTTCTTGCCGGTCACGCAGGCTTTTCGAAAGGTATGTTATCACGAAGAAAACAAACGTTCCGTTTGGAAATGGCATTCTGCTTATCTTTTAGTGGGGTGTAATTTAGGTAAGTATTGGAACTACTATTTACTTATTGTGAATTTTAGCTCTGCAAAGCTAAAGGTTTGGTCAAAAATTTATTTTAGCTACCACTAAGTGACCAATCGATCAGGTATTTTTATTATTTTATTTGTATTTATTTATTACACAATAAGGATACAAATAGTTACTCGAGCTCCACAAAACTATTTTGTATAGTTTGACTGTGGAGGTATTTTTGTGATCACATTGTACATTGTTTTACCTAGAGTGGGTTAGTGACTTATTGCACACGATTATGTTTTTACACGGGTTTGCAATATTATTCACTTCCCAAGTGATTCACAGTAGTTTTTATTACTATGATTTAAAACGGGACGGGATACCTATTACCATGTAATTTCAAATTATTGAGCACCCGCTATTTTGGCACTGTTGCAATTGTCATCATCACGGAGTAACCAGTTAGTAATAATAATGTAAATGGCTATAAAACTCTATTTATGATATTTCTATCATACTTGCAGACAAAACAATAATTATTTGTCATTGACTAAACAAAACATTAGAATAGGGTACAGATGTAGTGTAAAATCCTTTCTCTTCGGCTTTTTACGGAAACATTCGAATTTACATTGCTGTCACAATGAACTTAAACATACATTGCACTGAAGCTAATTGAGACAGAGAGATTAATTCGGGCGTTTCCGTGAAAAGCCGATGAGAAAGGATTTTGCACTACATCTGTAAAAAATCATTGCATTATGGCGTATTACTCTTTAAAAATGTCCGAATTTGAAATTCTACAGAACATCTTTTTAGGTCTACCGTACATTTAGGATTTGACGCAGGATATAAAGGGTCCACGGAAAGAACATGTCTAGTAAATTCAAAGTACAGAAGGAAAAACCACCTTACTTTTAACAGAATAAGGTGTGAATTTTCCCTGTTTTTTTAGGCACTGGACATGTTTTTTCCGTGGACCCTTTATATACATTTAACATTCATAACGGTAAGTACAATTGATATAAATAATCCTAATAAGTGCCATGATTATGGCTTAAATCGCCCTTCATATTCTGTTAAATGAAAATAATAATTAAACCGAGGAGTCTTGTGCTTAGTTGCATAAAATAATTGTTCGGAATGAATATAGCCTTCAGTTGTTTAATAGAGAATGCTGGTTGAAACAAGAATAGAACCCTTGGCACAGTGGTAACGACGTCAGCATATTTCGATATTGGCTTGCCAAGTTTAACCTGACATCTTATTCTGGGCGCACAAACCTACCAATGTGCAATAATGTTTGGGGTTGAGGTTGATTTGTATTGCACTTTTATTTAAGGAATAACTTATCATTTTACTACAGCGATTTTTATTTGAAAAACACTATAAATGTGCAAGTAATTTGTAAAAAAATAATTCGTGTTGGTTGATTTTCCTTCAATACAAGGAAACCGAATTAAGGTCTTGTAATTTTCCAAAATATTATTTATATTCTATTCCTCTTGTATATAACGACACCAAGACTTTCACAGGTATCTTTACAACATCATTACTTTAATTGAATTTGTTGTATAAGAGTTACCGAAATCTCCTTTACTTCAGTATTGCAATTTCAGAGTATGCTATTTAAATGTTTTAGCGTTAAATATATCGACTTTGAATATTCGTTGCCGAATATGATTCTAGGAGTACATTCAAGTAACTCAAGTCAGTGATTTGAGCCGGAGGTTTCAAGCCGGCAGGTGTTACTGTATTTTGTATAAAATATTAAAATGGTATTCTACGTACCTCCGTAGGTACGTAGGGAGGTATCTCCAGGATATAATGTTTCATATGTTTCATAGTAATATGTACCTATTATCTTTGCTTCAAAAAGGTACCTAATTACCTATTCAAAGCAAAAAATACAGGTATAGTGCTACCTACTTAGGTATCTAAATAATATTTACGGTAAAATTACAGATGCAAAACGGAAAAATTTAGTATGAAGTTAGCTAGTAATACTTTCAAGTGCATGATATTCCAGGCAGTTTTCTTTCTTTTTTTATTAAACTGTTAGTATCACAGCGCTGCGATGATTCTCTCCTCTTTTTTGAAAATGTGGATATACTGTACGATCTTCTTATAAATAAATATGTAAATTAATATCTTGGGACATCTTACACAAATCGACCTAGTCCCACGGTAAGCGCAATGAAGGCTTGTGGTGTGTGTACTAGGGGACGATATAATAGATAGATACTTAGATACATAGACAGCCATGACCAAGGAACAAATATTTGTCATAAATAAATACAAGCATAATGCCCTCGCCGGGATTTGAACACCTGCTTCGTAGGCAAAGTGACTACCAACTAGGCTGCGGAGGCTACCTTATAAACTGCATTGTTTGGTTTGATGTTGAAGACGCCTCCATCATCTTCACCACAGACGCCTCCAGCATCAGTAAGCATTATTTATGTAAATCCGAGTCTTTAAGCCATATTCTGGTCTATCTCTGATCTGACTTGTGAGATACACCTAAGAATATTTTGACCCACTAATCTTGGTGCCTTCACTAGCATGTTCTGCCTATTCCAACTTGAATAGTTAACTTCTTAACATATCTCATAATCATAGCCCGGACGACGGGAGCAAAAATGAACTTTTCACTAGTGTTTAATGAAATATCGATTATTTTATCGACATAATATATACATGAACAATTTTTGCATTAGATATTTATAGATTATACTTGTTGTGTTTCCCTAGTAGTTGCACTTCTTCTCCAGATATCAAATTATTTAATATTTAGAATTAAAACACCGACTTTTTTATTTAACACCTTCTGATATTTCTTGTGAATGATTTCGCGTTGAGGATGTAAAAGTAATCTTAACAAGTGCACTTTGAACTTTTGAACAATATTCAAGCTGATTTTTCGCTTGCATTTCGGTTTTGTAACTGTCTTATGGTATTATTGACATATTAATGTTTATCAATTTTGGTTTGCAATGCCTCTCATTACGTGACTCACTGTATGAACTACTATTGATCAATACATTTCTTATTCATAAAATGTTGGTATGGATGTCGATAGAATAGTCGATATTTAACTAAGCACTAGTGACAAGTGCATTTTTGTTCCCGTTGTCCGGGTTTTGCTCATAATGCTAGTTATGTAGTGCAATTCAGCTGTTTAAAAGCGATCAATCCTTGTGGACACATTACTGCGATCGCCAATCCGCTTGACCAGCGTGGCGATTATGGGCATTCACAACAACGCAAAGGGACAACTTCCTAATGCGTTTATACGCATAGCCTAATAGGAGAGACCTACGTCCAGCAGTGGACTATCATAGGCTGATGATGATGAATCCTTGTAAACACCTTATTTCTGTTCTCACATGTTTGTATTCCCAAATTCGAGCAAAAGTCAATAAAATAAAAACCAGCCCTTGTGTTTTAATCATTGTCTTCGATTTTAATATTTAAGCGGTCTTTATCTTTGCGTGGAAGGATGTAATTACACAAAGTGGACTCAATTTTCTTCGGCACGTACAGTCGTACACTGTAAAGGGGTTTAAATGACATTGATATAATTATACTGTTTATAATAAGGAGGGCGATGCAAAACGCTACGGTGCACTTTACAATTATACATACCTACATAGTACATAGCCATTAAATTGTTGTTAGTAATTTGCGAATGATGTATAATGAAGGGCCAGTTCTATTATTATCTTACGTGATTCCTTTGATAATTAAACTTTCAAAATATTCTAATAAAAGTGCTTGAAAGTTCATCTTTCTGCTAAGCCTATTTTCTGTATACTCTGTAAGTCGTAGTAATTTAACAAAAATATAAATCTTTGTCATTAACAAAACATACCCGTGCCTTTGTTTCACTTGGAATCGTAATGCAACCGATGAACAGCGGAAGGTGTTAAGTGGTGTAGCTTAATAGAGGCACACCATTTCGTAAAAGTTTCACACCAGTATTTTAAGATTTTAAAGGTTTCCTTGTTCTTATTGTATGTATACCTAGTTAAAAAAAAATAAACTGTTTATTTCACACAAAGGCACATTTTTTTTAGGTGTTACTAAATGGTTATTTATTTATTTTATTACATTAGTGAGGCACTTAATGTTCATTTCAACAATAATTTTACCTTGCATAATAACGTGCATTATCTGACGTATTTAATATAGGCGGATAATATTTAAGTTTTAATGTATTCTTTTAATAAGCACTTTCTTAAAGAGCCTTACAATTTATCCAATGACCTTTACTTTCTAGCATAGATGCGTGATAAGGGCATTTCTATTTACGGTCGTACCCCAAAATTGCGTTTTAGATTTTGAGTTATTCCTTCTCAGAATCACGAATTCTTTTAATCGTAGCGAAAAAAAGTGCCCCCATTTTTTTTGGGAATATTTTATCAGTAAAATGGAAGTAGCTTGTCAATGGGAATATCGTGGAATCTCCAAAAAGGTATAAAACATTTCCACGAAGAGAAAAAAAACAAAATAGAAATGCGCATTTACCGTGTATTTTTTTTAATTTTTTTTTATTGATATTAATCATACACCGTCAATAACATAGTAAACATACATTTAAATCACATTTAAATATTTTACTGCATTCCATTACATACTAATGAAAAAGTCCGTATGATTTGTTAAAAGCATGAAAAAATAACCCGTAGCATTATTTGGGAAATCTATTACGGCAACCACTAATTTTGGCATGATCCCTGTAAACGTGGTCGACGTAAGCCCACCAAGTCCCGGTACATCATATGCCTTGACACAAGGCTTTGCTATTTGATAAAGTACCTGTTCACATATTTTATAGTACAAACATGGGTTAAAATTTATTATACGGTGACACGTTATAGCCACGCGTAGAAACTATTTGTTTATTCAGGGGCAGTGTGTTTTTTAAGATATAGACAATATTAGCGTCTGCATGGTTGTACAAATATATGAAACAAAAATGAAAAAAAAGCGACCGAGAGCAATTAAGCCATGCTCAGTGAAGGGTTCCGAAGTTATGGATGAGCCGATTATGTTTGAAATAGTTTTGTTTTCAAATATTGTATAAGTACAATAAATATGCACGATTGTTTTCATATAATTTGGACCCACGGACAAAAAATAGAGGGGAGGGGGTACAATTTTTTTTCTTCTGAAGCGGTTGTCTCTGGTGCCCTTATTATTTTCAAAATATCTATTCGACGATACCCCACACTATAGGATTGCAGCAAAATAAAAATAACATCCCCAGTTTACGAGTAGGGGAGTGAACCGAAAAAAATTGTATAATGTTTTATTATACCACTTTGTCGGTATGATGAATTACCATACCTGGGATAACTGGGGGCAAGTTATAGGGATTTGATATCGATTAAAAAGATGTCGATATAATTTTAATGAAAGATGTACTTATTGAACATTCTCGATTACAGTACAGAGGTTCGATGTCATATCTGATATCGGGCCTCTTCAGATAATAAAAGTATGCAGATGTCATTTTATCAAAATGACTATTTTAATATTGATATTTTAATATTAATTGTATATTTTGAAAACTATTTTAAAATAAACGCGTAACTACCCGTTTAAATTCATTTTTTATTTTAATTGAAGAGTAAGTACCTAATATTTATTTATGCCGAATAACATTTTGATGTTGTCATTCACAGTAATATCGATATATTTTTAGTCGATAAAATATTTTGCTACATCACTTTCGTATAAATGCCCCGAGTTATCCCAGGTATGTGAATTACCAACTTGTAAATTTCTAGTACTGACGGCGAATGAGCTATATTGCGGAAAGATAGACAGACAGACGGACGGACAGACGTACATAGCGAAACTATAAAGATAAGGTATCCTAGTTTACTACGGAGTCCTAAAAATAAGTAAGGATTGGAAAATCTTAATTATTGCCGCAGTTTTATACGTTCAACATGATACGAGTACGTATTTTAATTATATAAATAGTGAAACAGTTTATTTTCTATAGACTAAATAAAAGGAATACATTAATTTGTATCACCAGTTCAGTGTTATTGTTTACGTATGTACCTAGTCGGAAGAAATGCCACAAAATCGCTTAGACAATGCCAGGGTGGAAGTAATTACCGTCTTGGGGGCTATAAAGAAGTTAATAGAAGTACGAAATAAAGTACTCTTCGAAGTGTAATGTGAGGGGAAATAATGAAAAACTGAGTTAAAGGTTATTTCTAATTAGGAAAATTAATGGAATCAATAAAACTTATATCTAATACTCGCACGAGCATTTTTAATACTAAGCCATGAAATTGATAACTACAGATAAAATAATCCATTAGTTGAAATAATCACTGTTCTTTTATCAAGCCAAAAAAAGAAAGGAGCTAAAATCCCTGATAGATACTGTCAACTTAATATCAAAAAATGTGCCTTTAGTAACTAGTCTGAAGAAGTACAAGTAGACATACGTAGCAAATATGACAATTGTATGGTAGAAGTACCTGTACTCGACGATGCACCAATATCCGTCGGTACTTTACGTCGAAAAATCTTCTATTCAAAAACCTTTGTATCTTTGATATAAAGTCAAACTCCATCTGTGTGGTGACGGCAGTAAGAATATATTTGTCACCACCCCAACTCCTACTACGGGTGTCGTAAGAGTCGACTAAGGGATTGAAGTGTCACTGACCATTATTAGATAAAAGATTGATGATGAGCAGCAGCGTCATCATAGTGGACACATTACTGCGATCGCCAATCCGCTTGGCCAGCGTGGCGATTATGGGCAGTTACCTTCTTATGCGTCTACATGCATAGTTAATAGGAGAGGCCTACGTCCAGCAGTGGACTATCAGAGGCTGATGATGTGATAAAGCAAACCCACGTCGAATCCCATTAAAACCCACGGCTAATACTATTGTGGCGTCAAGCATTGGTACTTTTACATTATTAATATTAGTTATTACATATCAGCTTGAATCCCTACAAGCAGAAACACCGATACGCAAACAAAAGTAATCCTCGTACCCACTACTTTAATCACAATAGAAAATTATCAAATCATACTGGCGCCTCATAATCCCTACCTAATCAACCTGGCTCGCTAAAGGGAATAACTTATTCGATTTATCCGCTAATAGAGTTACGAATAAGCAAACAAGATTAAGTTGAAGTAAGCGGGCTTTATAAATTTATGAAGGAAATCCTTTAATTCCCGAAACTGATGTTAGCATTTTAAGTTCGCCTCACGGGAAGATTGTAGGAAGTTCGTTAATCCGGCTCGGTGCTTGCGCAGCGCTGGACTGACTTTTCTGTGTGAGGAAAATTTCCTTATGTAATATTTATTCAGAGTCTAGACCGCCACGCTGAAATAGGACTGGTCCGGCCATGCCGCATGCACCCAGATAAGTGGGCGAAAATAGCCACAAGACAGCTGAGCAGGATGCTTAGCCAAGTTGCCAATCGTTAACGCTTAGTAGCCCGTCGTAGTTTTCCCTCTCTGTCACTTTTTCATATAAGTGCGACAAAGACAACTTTCGTTTATGATTGACGATTAAGCGTTAGTGATTGGCAACTTGTCTAAGCACCCAGTTGGCAGACTCAGGAGGTGACGGGACGATCTGGACGCGTAATTTCGACGGCTGGTCACAAATCCGCAAAACTGGGACGATTGGAGACTCAAAGTCTCGCCAAGGTGGGCAAGGAGGCCTTTGCCCACCAGTAGGACACTATATAGGCTTTACTAATTATAATTATAACGCGAACGTTTCTGCAAAGGGTTTCATGGCCATGGGATCAACACCTCAAGAGGCTTTCGCTAGGTGGTTGGATTAAGGGTCAGATAGATGCAGTAGTTGGTAATCCTTAGACACGCAGTGCATAGTCCGGCGGTTCCCCTCCCCAGCTCTAACCAGCAGCTTGGGCCCGCCTCGTTGTATTTAATTTTAATTTTACAAAATACCTAATCTAAGAAAAAAGTAGAATAAATTACCATATTTATCGGAGTACCAAATCGGTAAAAGTACCATCATCATCATCAGCCCGTTGCAGTCCAGTGCTGGACATAGGCCTCCCCCAAGGTACGCCACAGAGCTCGGTCTGCTGCTTTATGCATCCAGTTTCTGCCAGCGCCCGCCATCTAGCCGGATGGAGTCCCACGCTATGTTTACCAAGACGCGGTCTCTACTCCAGAACACGCTTGCTCCAGCGGTTATCGGTTCTGCGACATAAAAATAACCATATAATTTAGATAATTCTTAAGTCCGAATCACACCAGCGGCCGGCGCTAGCACAAACGTGGCGCTACAGCGTTTCGGGCGGGAATGGAACTGTCAATCTCTTATCAACTGTACTCATTAAAAAATACGGCCAATGTCTCTCATCCACGGGATGTCACTGATGTACACTCGCAGGCATAGCACAGACATGCATTAAGAAAGCAGTTGTAATGCATGGGATTATACAGCCACATCTCTTGCGTCATGTGCCCGTAATGTTTTTTAATGTAGATAGGTACAGGCCGGTAGGGGAATAGACATAAGTACTACCGTTGATACTTCATTAAAAATAGGATAGGAAGGTTTAATTGAATGTTGCTGTTTATAATTAATTTAATACCAAACATTAAACTTAAAATTTTGTTCACATTCCTAAATCAAATCCATATATCTGTATACAACGGCGAATTCATTTCTGTACTTGATATGAGTTATGTTATTTCCATGCAAAACCAAGCATAAAATAGAACGTAATTTAATTCAGAACCAAGTTGTTTTGTAGGTAATGTGCGCTATGGGATTTTTAAGCCATTAGTATTAAATGTTTTGAATATAAACTAGGTTCCTGCTTATCTATAACTGTAAAAAGGTGTGATTGCATTCATTTTTCTTATACCTAAGGAGTTATCTTACGAAAGAACAAAGACACATTTGAATAAGATGGATAGTGCATTGTGCATCTAGGAAGGTAAGCACGAGCACGACATTACTAACCAGAGTCTGTAAGAAAGCTTTTAATGACTCTAGTTTGTAATACTCTTACCGACCGTGATGTTTTTCATCAAACTCGCGAACATAAAAATACACGAGTTGAGACAAAATAAACTTAAATAACATACTAACATTGTATAACTCCCTAGAGGTTTTCACTTTTCAACTCTCGCGGCGCATGCAGGCAATAGCGCGCTTAGAAAGCAAGTGTGATGAAAAACACATAAAACTCAAAAAAAAAAAACGGTTTTGAAATGGATTTGATAAAACAGTTTGCAAGCAAGTTTGCGGTATTTTCTGTGAAAAATTTTACCTGACCCAAAACTTTTGCCATTGATTGTATCATAAACTAAGAGGATTACCCAACAGTATTGATAGTGAGTGTACTCGAATGCAAGTTCAGTTATTATTGTCGTTTTATTTCAACCGGATAATAGCGCGCGGCGATACACGGCAGAAAGGAGATTATCTTGGATTTAGCAATACCATTCCGCCGGTCCAATACATAAAAGCGCAATCCATTAAATACTGGGCTACATTGTTTCGTTGCTGTGTTTTTGTAGAATTGCAGTTTGTACAGTGCGACCCATTTGAGAAATCTGTATAAAGTCAGGTAGAGTGGTGGCACCGGGTGTCGGATACTTTTAGCTCACAAGTACGAGTAATGGGCAATTGGAGTTTGGACATGTCAACCCTACGAACAAATAAAACATCGAAGCCGCACGCCATACTAAATTGCCTTTCAAAACGGTCCCGAATTTTAGTTGACAAGTGTCACCCCCTCTTCAATGCATCACGGTAATGAATTTTATTATTAACCTATAAAAACTATACCGCCATTTAAAAATAGTTGTGATTGGTCCGTCAATTGATTATATATATTATAAACATTTGTCAAAGATGTTGCGCCGAAATATGCGCGGTGTTAAGAAAAGCGCTGTGTTCTGCCCTTCTTGGCACAATTGAACAATTGTGTTTGGGGGAATTTTTGTGCTGGCGTTAGACGTCCATGTTATACGAGTATATGGTCGCAGTGTCAACCTTAGCTCTAAGAATATATGGTTGAAAATTGACTGTAGTATAATTACATAGCATAAGGTATCTACATAATTGTTTAAATATTTGTAGATTCGCCTATATCAAGGTATTTTGTATTTCAAGGTAGCGCTGACTGGATTCCGTTCCTAATGCGTTATTATTATTTGAGGCCAGTTTATGTCCCTCGTTGGGGATTAGGTTATCCTATTGTCCGATAGGTATATCCAGTAATGGGCTATCGGAGAATTACTCACAATACAACCATTTTGTATTTGGTTAAATAGTATAACAAAACGGGGTTTATTACTATATTATTAGTAAAGCATTTATAATCTGTTCTAAATATTTAGTTAAAGAACCATTTGCAATTGTTACCCAACTTAAAATAGTAGATGATTTTAAGTATTATAAACGAAGGACTCATAAATATGGTAGAAATAACTTACAATTTGTACATGTACAAATATGTAGCAAAGTGAAGAAGTTGAGTTTCTACACGAAAGACTGTTACAGATCCCAGCATTAAAATCAACCTAGTTGAATATTTAAGAACAAAAAACATTTAATAATACGAGTATTAGTCAAATTATATTAATAACTAAACACAAAATTATACAACTTCCACAAGGTGTTCATTGACAGTGTACGTATGTACATACATAAATATTCCTTCCGCTCTAAATTATATTAACAATTTTGAAGTAATTACACTTAAGAAATACTAAATTATTCAGTACATTTTACTAATTAAAGCTCTCGTCTATATTTTAACTATTTTGGTATCAATCCTTAACGAATTGTCAAACAAATGATAAAGTATTCTCGAAACACTCCATATAATTGCTATTAAGTGAGATAAAATAAGAATCAAAGTATCGCTTTCGGGATTTTAGATTCTATGTCATCCGCATACAGTTGACTCTGGTGACGTGGCAGAGAGCAGGCGTGAGATCAATATGCCTTAAGCCGACTACATATGCGTATATTGTAGTGTAATTGCCAACTTATGTTGTTGATGTGATCACGTTAATTATCCTCACCCAGTAGGGTGTGAAGATTATTTCGACTGCCAAACGCAGAGATCGTTCGTAGAGCTAGTTATACTGAAACTGACAAATATGAGTAGTCAAAAAATGCACACGCGTTTATCAAAATCATCTACAAAATTTAATGATATTGCTGTATATGTATGTAGAATTATTTGTAGTTAAATTATTTCAATTTGATTTATGTATATTCAATGTTTGTAAAGAATTTGAATAAACGTATCACATTACGTATCTACAAAATTATATATTAGCATTGACTGCGTGAGTCATCGTATTTCTATTTTATCATCTATTAATCCAATTCATGTATTAATTATTAATAATATTTATTAAATTTATTGTGCAATGTAAATGTAAAGTCTACGACCAAAAACGTCAATTTAATAAGTAATGACCCAATATTAATCGGTTGCGTTTAAATGAAGGAAAACGTCGTTCTGCCCTGGATTTATTTTAAAATGGAATATACTGACATAATTCTAGTTACCCATCGGAGTTGAAATATATGATAGATTTTGCTTTAGCAAAATCCAGGGCCTACGCCAAATCTTGGGATTACGTTGCCAAGCGGTTTCGAGTCTTCCATTGTCGTGTCAATTCTCGTAAAAAACAATGATGCTCTCCTTAACAGTTTTTTAATTATCTACTTGAGCAGAATTCTTAAAATTGTAAACATAAAAGCTTGCATTTAATTTCGCATAAGTACCCGCAGCCCGCAAACAACCAGATTTGATAACGGTGGAGATCGTTAGTATAATTTCACTGAGCTCCGAGAAATTTGGTGCAGTTTGCGTCTAGATTCAAGTGTGTTTACTCTGAAATTATCATATTTACTGATAGATGGTCGACCACTTCACTATCTTCATTATTCACTTTAGCAGTAGCATTTTTAGATTTATTTTCTTACTATCATGAAACCTTTCATTATTCACTTTAGAAGTAGCTTTAAAAGTACCTATAATAGATGAAGGGACCATGGAAAAATACGTCCAGTGCTTAAAAAACAGGGCAAATTCACACTTTATTCTGTTAAAAGTGAGGTGATTTTTCCTTCTGTAATTTGAATTGACTAGACATGTTCTTTCCGTGGACCCTTCAGATGTTGTTATTAAAAAGGGACTAGTATTACCTATAGTGACAAGTGATTTCCATCAACTATAAAAAGTCTACTCATAGAAAATTTACCTCACTCCCTGCGTGTGTGAGGTAAAATTAATGTAATCTGAATCATGACAGGAAATGAAATCAAATGAACGCCAGTTTAAAGTGTGATCATTTTGTTGGATACCAATTACCATGATGCTCATTGATGCTCTACTCAAGCATGAATTTACTTACGGTGGATGGTGCTTTAGTGGCATGTAATACAATGAAAGTGAAATATCGAGTAGTGAGCGGGATAGCAAATCACAGATGTGAAATTCAACATGAAACACTGATACTGAAATCCGAAAGTGACTAAATACAATCCCTGACGTCAATCCGCTCAAAAGCGAATAAATCTCATTGACACCGCAGACGATTTTATCAATTTAATTCGTAATATGTTCGGTTCGAATCGAGCGAAGTAGCTAATCTGATTTCGGAAATCATTGTCGGCCAACGTACATTGGCGAAAGCATAAATTGTGATAAAAATATGCAGATATGCTTTTGCATAATTCTACATGTAGTCAATCAAAACGGACATGGGTTTTTATGGGTTTGATTACATTTTCTACTAAGTGCGAAATTTATAAAGGAAGTATTTTTTTACTATAATTTTATAAAGTACCTGCTCACCATTTCTTGTTTTGTTGCGTAAGCTATGCAGCAACCGAAATGTTTCCATAGGCGCTCTAGTGTAAGAGTACATTAAGACACAAGTGCGAAAAACATGAAATTCTAAACGAGTGGCGATGTTTTAAAATATGACCGATAATGTTTTAAATCGACACGATTAACGAATTTCGTTTTTGCACTTGTCTCGTACAACGATTTTTAGTGCAGATGGCCCTCCGAAGTTTTTGACCTAAAATGACACACTTGTCGCACTAGAGCCTAAAAAAGGCACCACCTGGGGCCCGTTTCTCGAACGCTTGTAACTTGTAATTGTAATACAAGTGGAAGTCTCTTTTTAACACTATTAATTAGATAAGGATTTCCGCTTGTATTACAAGTTACAAGCTTTCGAGAAATAGGCTTCTGTACTACAAATATATTTTTTAGTACAGATGGTGTACATTTTAGGCTCTAGTGCGAGTAGTGGGTCATTTTACGTCAGGTCCAAAACATCGGAGGGCCATCTGTACTAAAAAACGTCGTACGAGACACGTGCAAAAACGAAATTCGTAACTCGTGTCGATTTGAAAACACTTCCTATTGGTCGTGTTTTAAAACATTGCCACTCGTTTCGAATTTCATGTTTTTCGCACTTTTAACATTCAAAGATTCGAGATACGATTTGGCAAGTGCTTGTTTAATGCCTCACTAACCCTTTGAAGGCAACTTGGATTAAGAATATACATAGCAACGTCTATGGTTTTCCTTTATAAACCTATAAATTTTACATTAATCAAATACACTGCCCCTTGACCACGAAATTTGGTATATGCGTTAAATATATTTGTACCACTCTCGTCAATAACATTATTATACTTATTTTTTAAATGAAATAACATACTTCACCTCGTTTTATTTTATTATTATTTGTTATCCCCTCTAAACTTAACTGTAGAGATGGCCCGAAAGGAAGTCTGAAATCAGACTTTCTTTTCAAGGTTTATTGTGCAGTAGTAGATATTTAACGGACCACATACAAGGGTAACCCCTCTACAAGACGACAACTCAATCTTAGTCTCACGTCAGTGGCTCAGTAAATCGTTTATCGTTAAAAAGATTAAACCTTCAATAATATTTTTCACACACACGGCCATTTATTACGCCGTTTCCGAGTAGATAGTTTAGGCAAATAGAAAACCAGTAGCAACGGCAAGCAAATGAGGTCATCTATTCGGGAGAGGGTAGTAATTTGATCCCTGCTGTATTAATGTGTCAGTTCATTTGTGCCTGATAGCTGGCTTTATAACCACTCCGCCATAAGTACTTTGACCTACTATGAATGGGGAGATTATGTTATCTAGTTGGTTAATTCCTAGATGATTGTATCAATTACATAAGGTCGAAATTGTGGTGCGTAATTATGTAGCGAACAAGGTTCATTAGATATGTGGTGTTTAAAATTATTGTGCTTGTAAATTTGGGTAATTTAGTGTGGTAATTTATTGAAATTTAAGCGTGTATTAAATAATGAATTGTTTTTAATACAATTTAAGTTTCAGTTCATACATAATTGCCTTATCTGCCTATTATAGATTATCTTTACTCAATGGCCACAACACAAGACTTCATCAGCTTACTACTACTTACAGCGTGAGACTAGGTCGATTTATTTAAGAGTGTACCATGATATTTATCAAATTTATGTTCCGTTTAATTCTTAAAATACCTGTCCATGTATGACCTTTACGGATACCATTTTTGAAACGTTATCTTATATTTTAATAAAAGGTTTAAAGTTTTAGCTTTGCATTCTATAACTTTGCGCAGTCGTTATAACTGACACAGAAGTCGTTTACAACCTTTTATTGAACTTCACTCCTCCTCTTAGCTTTAAAATATATTTGTGTGAAATCTTTGGAGACGATTTTCAACCACGTCTAGGGCCGATTTATTCCGATTTACTTTAAAACAGGTTTTAAGGAGTCAACTAAGTTGTTAGTATTACACATCGGCATGCAAATTGTATGGGGATGAGTATGGCGAAAAAGAAGCAGTGATATTCTGTTGCTTCGGAAAAATGTGCCCGCATGTTATTATATCTATGCGAGGCAGTAATACAGTACCGGTAAAAAAATTCAGTTCGCACCACGATTTTGATACAAATTCGACTTTTTGGGCTATAATTTTTCCAGCATTTAAGTCAGCACTAGCTTTCAGCTAATATGTTACAGATTATTGAGCTATTTCTTTTCAATTAATCGTTACTTTCGAAAAGTTTGGACAACTGAGGCAGCTGTGGCAGCTTTTGGCAGTCATGCCCCTGCGGTGTTCATACTAATGAACGTCAAAAAATTACAATTTCACTTGCTTACGAATTATTATACGATCCGATGCATAAAATTGTTCAGATTTTAAGGGAAATTAGTACTCACACATAATATTATAAGTACTTATGTTTCTAAGCCCATTCGAAATGGTGAAGCTTAATACACATTCTCGTACACTTTTAGTATTTCGACTTTCATAATATTTAGTTTTTATAATTACTTGTTACATCGAGTGAAATTGTAGAAGGCTTGGATTGCAAAAGAATTTGTTCAACACCAAAACTCACCGTAGAACTATGACACATTAATTTAATTCGCTGTTGACAGTGTAATTTATGTATGTGGAAGTAATACGAGTATAATATGTTTGCAGTAGGTATGTAATCGTACTACTCAATAGGATATCCTGTTTAATTGAGTAACGATGTCACCCTGGTTTACATGTATGTACTCTATAATGCATGTTGGTACGAACATGCTCTTGATGTACACAGGATCACACACCTACACATACATACAAAAACAGACAGATATGTAGAGATTGTTAAGCCTGCGTTCTTTTGTTACAAGTACCTTTAAAATAAATAATAGTTCTAGGATAGTTTGCTCTTATCATTTAATAGTAATATAAACCAAACTTACCAGCAGCGTAGGTATATTTGGCCGAGCAAATAGAGATACATAGCCTGCTAACTTTGGTTTCCCGGCGACACAAGTGTAGTGCTTTTCTCAAACTTGTAATGAAATAAAAAAAATGAAAGTCAATTTCACAGTACTAATAACGAATTTAAAAAGCTGCAAAACCTTTCAACATTCGCATCAATTTTAGTTAATATGTTCTAGGTAATCTCACAGACATGTTTTTTTCTATGGTTGAATGCCAAGACGTTCTGTCTCTTGTTAAAAGAAGGTCACTTTCGGTATTTAGTAGGCCTAGGATTGCAAAGTAGTTACGCAATTTTATTTCATATCTTATAAATTTAATCATATAACGAACGACGTTTTTTTGGCTCTAATTTCACGTATTAGGGTTGTACATAATGTGAACATTTCATTGCAAGTATGAGGAAAGGTATTTGTCGAATATCTACATACAAGTACGAGTATATCACAACCTTGTGCAAAATTTGAGTGATTCCAGAAAAAACAATTTTAGGTAGGTATAATACATAATCATACGTTAGCGTTTTTGTGAGCCCTTTTGATAAAATGGGAAAACTAAGTGCATTCAGATAAAAATACTATCCTTTAAAACACGGAATTTTTGCTTACTACCACGGAAGATAATTACTTAAAAAGTGGCATACCGTATTTTGGCCGATGGTGCCTGGTAATGTCAACTTTTTGCATATGGTTGTTGCAAGTCATGAAATTATAGGGGGATGAAATTCTCTACTTTATTGTGTTTTTATATGCATACTTATATGCCTATGTAAAATTGAAATATCCATTGTAAAAGGATATAAACCATATAACTCTTTACTGGTAAATATCAGTAGTCAAATATCAGTGCCAAATACTTAGTAGCAGCAAAAATAAAATATTTCGGTATACCGTTTATACCTACTTACCAAGGATCGGACAAACGCCCGTCATTTTGAAAACATAACCCTGTTCCGTATGGTAGAGTCTTCCTTATCTTACGATGTTAACATATTTTATTAAATTAAGATATTTATTTATTTTTGATTTTTTTATAATAAGAACAAAAAGTATGTATTTAGGTGATCCCAACAATTTCTTAGATACTTGTGCAGACCATAACTATTCAAAACATCGTTACAACGTTAATGAATATACGCGATATAATTCGATTAAATCGTTTTATTTCAGGAATTACTCTCGCGGTAACCGAAGAAGATAATAGATCCAAACTCAAAATCAAAAATTCTAAGTCGTTTATTTGTCATAAATTCACAATCAGGGTACATAAAAGTAAGAAGGAGTTGGGGTCTACTAAAAAGATACTTTGTGATAGTGTTTTTAAAAAAATCTTATAAATAAAATATGTTAACAACATAAGATAAGGAAGTCTCTAGGTACTATACGAACAGGGTTATTTTTTCGAAATGACGGGCGTTTGTCCGATCCTTGCTACTTACATTTTATGGTATAAATAAAAGCATTTGACGCTGACAGTTCTACTATACTTATACTGGTTATTAAAGAAAATGAAAAATCATTACTATTTTTTTCAGCTACTGGTCTTTTAGGATTTTTCAAACGTTTCTCCGTACACTTTTTTATTGTTTTCCGTTGTATACTTTCTGCGATTGGAGCGATTAACAATTGGTACATTGCGACCTGGATCCTTACCTTGTAACGTTTTGCTATCACTTCGGAGCACACGATGATAATACTGCTGTCCTGCTTTATTCTGTTTCACTGGCGATTGTAGCCGAACGTCTCTTTCTTGGACCCGAAGGGTTTTCTACGTTGAAACGAAGTGTACAGTACCCGGCGATAAAGTTTACATATCGGTCTTTAGAAAGAGACAACTAACATTGCATAAACGTCACATAAGTTCGAGAGGGACAACGCTCTATGAAGCCGAGTCACCGAGTCTCTTTTCAGTGACCGATGTGCAAACATTATAGTCTGGTACTGTACGATGTTTTTATTATTCCATAGTCTGAGCATTCCATGGGCTGTCCCGTACAAACGCGTTTATATTCCGATAATTAGAGTTTTCTCCCGAGTTATTAGTTATTATATATATTTTTGAGCAATTTTTGACTCCTCTGGTCAAGAAAGAGAACTTGGATAAACTCACAATTTTGAGAAAAACCGTGTTCGTACGGGACAATGGTGGACTTTTTCATTAATAATTTATAATGTAAATATTTAATGTTTTGACAGAGGATATAGTATATTATCACCGCTATACTCACTCAACCTCGTATGTGCAACACGTCAATTGATGAAAAAAATACTCGTATATAGAGTGACGGAAAGGCGACTTTTCCATGAATTAAACGTACCTACTGTAGATCCGAGGTTGGCTAAGTAAATATAGCGATGATATGACATATTACTGACTCCACGGAATATGATTATTTTAAGTGAATTTGAGCTTTGTGGAGTCCAGCGATAGTTTATTTTACCTTAGCACGGCGCTTCTCTCCAGCCATCGCTGGACTCCAGGACACTATTTCGTTTTTGTTTTTAATCGTCAAAAAGTAAGGGAATTGAAAACCGAAAGATATGGTGTTATTGCGGATGTTCGTTGTAGTGTAGCAGCCAATACTCATCGTCGACCCTAGTCTGGTGGCTTATTGGTCACACGTTTATAGTCACTTATTTCGCATTCTCATACTTGTTACAACGTAAAGGTGGATTTAGACCAAACGAGCGAATGCTCATTCTATCCTCCACTCTACGAAATTCGTTTGTTACACAAAACGTGATTTGTCGAAATTCGTCGATTTCGTAGAGTGGGGGATAGAATGAGGATTCGCTCGTTTGGTCTAAATTCACCTTTAAGGCAACAACGACAAACTATTAAACACGGTACCATCATAAGTCTAAGGTTTCAGCATTCTAAGAGTTACTTAATTTTGCCAGTAATATCGTCAACGTAGCTCGAAACAGTATGTTACGCTACAATTGGAAATGCTTTCATATTGATGAAGCCCTCGGTTTAATTTGCTACGTAATAGTACATTGTGCATCAAGGGGGGTAAGTGCGGAATTACTAACGAAAGTGTTAGGAGACCGACGCCGTCTCGCCGCACTCTCGTTAGTAATTCTGTACTTACCTCCCTTGATGCACATTGTACTATTGTTTACTTGTATACTTACCTACACATTTTAAAGTTTTCATAATATAATTGAGCTTTGTGGTAGGTAGTGCAAAAACGAATCGTAGAGTTGTGCAATTTTGCACCATCAGCTCCGCTTATCAAAAACTTTTTATCTTTTCTCACAAATTATACTATTTATCAATAATGAGTTCTCAAGCTCGCTTTGAACGAATTATAAAAAATATGTGATTAATTTATTATAGTTAGTGAAAAATCATTTCATGAGAAATATACGTAAGTCCATAATATTTCAGAATTTTGAACATATTAAAAAAATATACCCATAAATTAACCACATAATTAAAATTTTAGAGTACTTTATGCATAGACTATACAGGGTGGAACGCAACGACGATCTTTCCCGCTACCGACCGAGTCTACCAACGATGAATTTTTAGTATGGGACCAACATCGAAATATCTTTAAAAAAAATTAACCCCTCATACAAAGTGACTGATTAGTTCGAGCGCAATAATATGGAAAAGTCAATTTTCCATGTACGTTTTCGATGTTGGTCCCATACTGAAAGTTTATCGTAATAGTTGGTAGACGGTCGGTAGCGAGAAAGATCGTTGTACTGTTCTACCCTGTATACGTGCTCCATAATAGGGGTAAAACAAGGAATGAAACAACTGGTTATTGTTTGAACAATGTCCATATTATATTTATTACCACATACACACGGCACGATGTGAACCTTGTCTTAAATCATTGTATCATAATAGGTATATGTACATTGCACAATGTGTATACATACATCGCCATACACGCGCGCCCCGAGAGGCTGTATGATTATATATCTCATAGTATTATGTACGTTATATAATGTAATATTCCCATAAGTTAAAGTGCACTGGTGCACGGAATCGGGGCGGCGGACATACCCACCGCTTTTTACAAAATGTTTGATATCATTCTTTTAGTAAAGAGATGACGTAAAAACTAATTTATTTATTCATCATTATGATTTATATCCATATTGTATACAGATTCATGTAACATATAATACACGAAGAAATGACGAAAATATTGCGTCGACGTCGCGACGGACAGTCGCGACCCGTTCGCCTATCGTTATCCTTCTTTCTCTAATATTTTAAATGTACATGACACCAAATTCGAACGTATATAAATCCAAATTTATTTTAATGTAAAATCTTAGGTAATTGATTTTTATTGCTATAGAAAATCAGTCAGCACGCGAAGCACGCAATCGAGAAGTAACCGCGAGAACGAAACCAAGCGGGCGGCGTTGCGCGGGGGCGGGGGTGCCGGGTGAAGGGAGGGGCGGGGAGAGAGGCGCGAGCGCCGGCGGCGGCGACGACACGCCGCGCGGTCGGTGACGACACGCCGCGCGGTCGGCGACGACACGCCGCGCGGTCAGCGGTCGGGGCGCGGGCGGCCGCCACTGCCCGCTAGTGAACTGCCTTCTCATCGTTCTATACCCATAGACACGCTCTGATGGTGCAATGAAACAACCGATCGGCTGGGGTCGGTTCGTGCGGAGCCAATGCGCGTCCGGTTCTACGCGAATAAGTATACCTTTGGTCCTTGAAACATTAAGTTGGCCATCGCCGAATATGCAAAGCTACTTGATCTAAGGCCGCCACGGCGACTCTACGAACTTTACCAGTCTGTCACGTTATTAGATTAAAATTAATTATTATCTTTAATAACAATATAAAGTAGGTCGAGTGTAAAATAATGTAGAATGTTATTATACAAAATATAATAAATTATCTTTTCAATTTTATATATAAGATAAGTCGCAATATTAGGATCACATAACGAATTTTTTAAAATAAATTTGAGATCTCGCTTATTATTACGTAGTCTTTATCGTGATATAGATCACATTTCTAAAAATGATGACTGAATTAAATCAACTAACGCATATACGAGGAAGCGAGAAAGCGGCGCGGCAGCGGTAGGTCGTGTCGTAGGGCACACGCATAGAGGCGCCGTTTGCGGCACCGAGCTGTCAAACCAAAACCTTGTGATTCATTTAGAGTTGGAAAGTTCGAGGCCTACGCAAGCGTGTCTATGTTTATACCTGTACGGCATCTCCCGCGCCGGCCGCGGCAACTAGGGTGACACTAAAGAAACAACCTCACATACCATATCAACAAACCATTTCAACAACAATGAAACTAAATAATCCGTCGTCAAGCTAATCCTGATTGCAGCTCGAGTCTAATTTCGATCAGATGGTATCGGCTAACGTCTTTTTACACATGCGGCTAACTATGTACCTATATACAGTAGTAATTATCGTCTCGATGCATCGCGGCGAACCGATGGCTTCTCACGAACGCGGCGAAACGAACGTCTCTCACTAAAATGTTTGTTTGTACTCGTACTCGCACGGGGACAAGCGGCCGTGTGCGCTTCTCCTACATTAAAAAGGTCGGTAAGAAAATATAATTAGAGTGAGGATGTGAGAGTGAGAATGAGACGGCCGACGGCGGACCGCACGCGACGCGCCGCCGCCGGCCCGGCCTAACAAGTATAACATCTCATCGTAATAATTAAATATCCTAAGAAAAAATGTCTTAATTACCTATAACACCGTAAATATAAAACAAATAATTACGTTAATTTGTTAGGTATGATATCGATTTTCCGACCGTCCTACAGACTCACACCTTTCGATTTCATTATCAATTTCCTAGCTAACGTTTAACAACATAATCGCGGTCGCGTCTCCTGCGGTGCGGTGTGTGCGGCTCGGTACGGCGCGGCCCGGCGCGGGCGCTCGGACGCGCTCGGACGCGCTCGGACGCGCTCGGCGCCACTCGGCGCCGCTCGGCCGCCGTCGCGTCAACCGACTCTCGGCACGAACGAAAAAACGCAATGCGAGCGCGCCGCCCGGCGACGAGCGCACTCCGTCTAACACTCCATTATTCAATTAACTACATACTCATAAGTAATAAATCACCTTTAAAAAGAATATTGATTTATTTCGTATGATTTTCAATATTTTTTTTTGTAACAGGAAACATTTATATTTATAACGTATTTATATAATAATAGCATTTAAAAGATTGTTTATTATAATACCTAAAATTTAATACCTAGATTTATAATATTAATGTTTAATTGATGTAGATAATGTGTAATAATAGTAATTAATAGTAAATAACGAACGAATGAATGCAACCGAGTGCATGTGTGTAGCGAGCAGGCGGCTGCGCGGGCGCGGCTTGTAGCGGCCCGTAGCACTTCTACGGCGTAGCGCAGGCTACGGCGCCGGCTACGCGCGCCCCGCGGTCTGCAGCAAACTAGATAAAAGTGGCCGATAAAAATGTCTCCAGTACCTAACGAATATGATTAATGAATTGACTTCATATTTAATCTATTACCTCGAACCTGCGCCTTTGGCTGAGTTACTTTTTGTGATATCCCTGTCTTTATTTTATTGAAATGCTTGTGTCGTGTGACTTTATTATCTGTACGAAAATGTATTGTTTATTAATAATTTGATTAAAATTGTAAATATAACTAAGTACGGTGTGACGCCACACTCTCGCGGCGCCTCGTTATTCATTAACAGTGGTCTTAAATTACGGTAAATACAATCGTAAGAAACAATGAAATATTTATTACGTAATGCACAAAATTGTCATTTATTATAATTACAATACCTACTTTTAAAGGTACAAGATAGAAACGAATTATTATCTTAACGCGATGAGAGATATTGTGAAATGTTCCGACTTAGCTTCCCGACCGTCCTTATGAACCGTCTATGATCATTATTATCCTTAGGATAAAATTTTATATCATAATACATAAATATTAGAAAGTATGTATACGTAGTATTTTATCGTAACTAACATAGTCTTATACAGAAGTAATCGAGAAACTGTTGTTCACTACCGAAACAGAACAGCGGTTCAAAGAAGTGATTTTATACAATTCGAATTAGGCGAAAAATAATTACATTCATAGGTAAAATATGCGTAATATATAGTAGTATAATAATTATGTTATGTTAATATTTGACATTAATATTAAAAATAGAATAAAATATGTGTTGGTGGACGAGCTGGGAGCGTGGTGCGCGTGCGTCGCTCGTAGCGCATAGCGCGCACCCCGTAGCGCACAGCGCGCACCGGGTAGCGCACAGCGCGCACCGCGTAGCGCACGACGCGCGTCGCGCAGCGCCGCGCTTATTGTCTCTCGCCGTCGGCGGCGGCGGCCATGCTTGCGACACGTTACAACCTCGATACATTACTGCTCTTCATTGAAAAACTCCTACACATTACAAAAGCTTCTTCCTAAAAAATTGTGACCCGTGAAACGCGCTCGGTGGGCGTCGTATAGTACATGCCAAGTAATTCTGTATCTAGAAACGAAGGTCCCGCGCGCGTGGAGGGACATAAAGTTACATCTTAAAACTGTAATTTAACTATGAACAATAAAATAGTGAAGATATATCTCCCTGCGATTTAACTGTCTAGATGCATGTTTATATAATTATGAAATGTATTTTTTTGTAGTTTAATCCTTTATTCTGACAACACATCTACGGTACAGTTGAAAGCGAGAAAAGTTTGAAAAAATACCTGTTTAAGTAATAGACTATCTCTCGTTCACACGATAAAAAGTAGATTATTATTATTTACAATAGACAGGGTCTCCTCAAGGTCTTGTTGGGCTTTAGGGGAAGGGGAAGTAGGGCGGGAGGGGGTTTGATGTTTGTGGTCGTCGGATGGGTCCGCGCGGTGGTCGGACGGACGGCGACCGTCGCCGGCGCACGGGGGCCGGGGGGGGCGGCGGGGGGCGGCGGGGCCGGGCGAGGAGACGTGTCGTGCGGCGGCTGCCGAGGGACGTTACGCGACGCCACACCGCTCGCCACCTGTGGCAATATTGTTCCAATTTATTAACACTTTCATTGTGGACGAGTGCTACGCGCTACGCTCGTAGCCGATCCCGTGATTTTTCCGATTTGTAGCGAAAAAGGACCTCCCACAGAGAACTCCTGTCGTTAAAACCTTCTTATTCATAAACGTCTCCTAACCTGGTAAGCCGAAAAGCATATAATATTTGTCCGTTTCGATCTCATAGACATATTGATAAGACCGGAAGGGACAAACAAGAATTATCGGCTCGCTACGTTACGAGACGTTTATGTATAAGGGAAGGCAAATACAGCGACTGCATGACACAACACACCATTACAATAAGATTTTTTAGTTACTTTACTATTGAATTTCGGAAATAAACACGACAATATACCTTTATAGTAATGACAGGTTTAGAAACTTATTAATACATTTTACATTACGATATGGACAGCCAGCCAATCAAGTTGGGAAAAAGTTTTCTATGTGACATGTATATATATAAATATGTATGTGTCAAAAATAGTCACTTACAAATAAGAGCTATATAAGTAGTTAATTCAATTAAAATACTCACGTAAATTATTAGTGCTACGACACTTTCAATGATATCCGTTGGTAAAAGCCGCAGGAATCAGGGGTCCCTGAAATAAAGAGAAAATTCCATCAGAAACTTGTTTTAATCCAATTTCATTTGAATCCGAAAGGAAGATTTTCGACATTGCACTTAATGCCTTATCCATTTCGATCCAATTTTAAAATAAAGCCGAACTGCAAGCCATAATTGAATGGAAGTATAAAGCGTTCAGTCGAACATTATCCTCTCGGGGGACAGATTTAAAGGTAGTAAGTTTGGTGTTCGCAGTCGATAGAGCGGTAGAGGCTTGGTGGCCAACAAAATAAAAACAGTGAGCGGATGAGTTAGAGCTGCGCGCGACCGCTCGCCAACGGTAATTACACCGCTTGTTCTCCTTGATTTACTGTTATTGCCCGGGGGGCACTCCCGTTACCTAATAAGACCGTTTTACACCCGGGAACCACATGCGCCGCGGCCCGCCCGACGCCTGGACCGTTCATTCTCTCAATAGCGACATATTTGTTTTGCCCCGGCGATTACGGACGATTGAGTTAATATCCCATTTGATATATGACTCGCCTGCAACGGAAGGGTAGCTTATAGCCTCCGACCACCCGAATAAAGCGGGACACATTAGCTCGTACGTCGACGTCCACTTGACTCCTGTAGCTATCCGTCATTACCATTAGCAAAGCGTATTCGGCCTAAGTATCCAGCAAATATAAGCTTCTCTTGAAAAATGTGTTCGAGATACGACGACGTGAGGAGTTAAGATCTCGCCGGCGGCCGCGCTGGCGGGCGCCGACAAGCAATGAAGACTGATGGCGTCTCAGAGAAGCAGTTATGGAGCGTGGTCGCAGTTTTAAAAAGCCATTACCCGCGGCACTGCACCGCGTAGATTGCCGCCCCGCCCGCTCGTCCCGCTCATATTTCGGAACACTTTATAATCGCATCTCTCACGCTTCACTCGCTCGCTAACTTATGGTGATTATGCTTTAAGAGCGACAAGGAAGATCGGTTCCATAATGAGATTGGACCGTCTCGCTAAAATTTTAGAGTGCCGTCGGCTGCTAATTGCGTCTGCGGTGTTCAGCGCGCAAACGTCGCGCGCGGCGCGTGCCCCGGCCCGCGTTCATCGGCACACCCGCTAACTAATTACTAACGAACGTTTTATTCTCTCCACTAGGCCTTGAGATTTAAAATCCACCCGGCATTTCCGGGGCTATGCAAATTATTGTGGTTATAAAGAAAATGCAAAAATGATTTCGACATCTCGAAGCGCGAATCAAAAGGCTCGAAGAAAAACAAAACAAAACAAACATTAATTTGAATTCCGTGACAGTTGAAACTTCCTGAACGAGGACAATTTTAGGAATTGCTGTCGTTTGAATCGGCATTGGAATAGGCATTTTTGAACTTGACGTAATAAATTTAAAAAGTTAATAACTAACTTAACAAATTTCATCATTTGTTCTCAACGAAAACGATAAATTATTACTTGCTCTCTACATCCGAACACTATTAACCGAGACTTGTTTATATCTAATTTTCAATCAAAACTACATACTATTAAAAGTATCGTATGTTTTTACATTTATAAGTACGTGCACGTAAGTACAACCTATATGCGCCCAAAATACAGTTTTTTAGTTACAAATACAACAAATGAGAAACTGACCAGGTGAAATGCTTGGCTCGTTCGGAGTTTAGGGTTAAATTATGGAAACTTTCACGGTCCATATGCCAAACCATTGCAAGCACGGGACTGTTCTCGAAATGATTATTAAGAATGTTTAGGTACCTATAAATATTTTAATTAGAGAAAATGCATAGCGTGTCGATTGGAAGTATACTAACATCAAAAAAATAATACGGCACATGACAAAAACTGTTGCCAAGCGAAATATGAGTAAACCCTATTTGGCTAGTGCATAATCTTTTCATGAAAACGTCTGAATTGATATAGCTGCAATGTACATCAGTATCCATTCTACTGCGGGTAATTGAGATAGTAAGATCAATTCGGACGTTTCTGTGAAAATATGAAGGGAAAAGATTGTTCACTACGTATTACCGGGGTGTAATTGAGGGGCGCGCGGCTGACTGCGATCGCGGGGAATCCTGAGGGCTGCGGGCTGGCTGCTTGCACGTAGCCGACGCTGTCCGCGGCCGAGCCGTACACGTCCAGCGCGGGCCCCGGCGAGCTGGCGGCGGGGAAGCCGGCGCGCCCGCTGGCGGCGTGCGGGGACGCTGGCGGTCCGAACCCGGCGGCTGCCGCTTGGTAGTTGTTCATCACTGTGGAGGAAGACAGGGTACTGTTAGTCTAAGGCCTGAGTAGGGCGGCGGGGCGTCGGTGTAAAACAAATACAAACATATGCGCGTGGCCTGACTACACGCTGTCAAAATCCTTTAGACGCTCGACGCGCCGCTTGAGCGTCCACTCAGGCCTTACAATTAGTGTACGAACTGAGCGGATGATCGAGAGCGTGCAGTGAGGCGCGCGGGATGGCGTCCATGTTAAACAAATGCCAACGTATATGAGTGGCCTGAGAGCGCGCCGTTAAAATCCCTTAGATGGTCAGCGCTCTGCTGCATGTCTCGCCGGACTCACCGTTGGATGTTCGTCACACAAACCTTACACTTTATGACACTATACTGAACCATAAGGCGAATTATATATTCGAAATAATCTATTCCCATCTTGGATCTGTAACAGCAGGAATAGATTCGGTGTTCGACCCTTTTCTAATGGAACGCTCTCAAACTTATGGCGAAATGTATGGACTCTCAATAACTACTAATTTAGCACCGTGGGTATAGTAGTTGGTAAAATTGATATCGAATTGCTGTAAGAAGTTTGAACGGCAATACTTTAAAGTATAGGAAAAATAATAATTAGGGAACCGTAAATCCTTGGAAAGAAGTTGATGTCATTGTTGTCACAAATAATTTGTATTTATCGTGTTTTTATCATTTTGTATTTGAAAAAAAAAACGGTTTGATGTTGAACGAACCGTCAAATAAAATGTGCGCAGATAAAAGTGGATTGTACAATTCTGCCGTGCTTTTATTCCTGTGACTATTCAGTACATAACTTCATTTAAAAACAAACATGTACCTACCTTGCTTCGAATAACGTATGAAGCTCAATGCGTTTTGGAACGCAGTTTTTGTAAATTTTTCATTGTGAACTAATTTCTCATTTTATGCTAAACCACGATTGGTCTATGATTACCACAGACGTACATCTCGATTGCCGTCATAATGGTGAACCGCAAGTGCCGAACATCCTTAAGTACGGTCAATTGTGGCATCAAACATATTGTACAACATTTACATATGTTTTGTCTTGTTTTACATGTGGGATTTAATTGGACGAGGCATCTAATTATCCCTTCAGCGTAATGATTAAATTTTACATGTATGTTTGGAGAAACCTTTGTTGCTTTTCGTGTCAAACTTTAAAAATGTTGATAACGATTTTTTGCTTTTGCACAAAAACACAAAAAAAATACACAGACTCATGTCAACATGAACTTGTCATCATTGTTTTTCTTTCAAAAGCGAGTTACTTATTCAGCTAATTCCTAACTAGACAGCTGTCCACCCAGCGAGAAAGTGACTTGCAATTGTCTATTTCGTCGCAAACGTGTGAGACACACGTATTCATGTGAATAGATATAATTATTATCATCATTAATCGTTTATACATATCACTTATCGTCACCAGCAGGACAGATGTCGTAATGAGGCAATTGCACTAACCACCATTAAGCTTAAGGTGCTTCAGCTAGAAATGGCCTGCTTTAGTTAAGGCAAGTGATATACAATAACAAAAATGACACTGTTGTATAACATGAAATATATATTTTTTTTATTTAATATAAATTGTATTACAAGCCAAGGTTGAACGTACAATCACCATGAGACATCGGAGTGGTCAGGATGCTCAGAAACATCTGAGGATGCTTCTATTGTCATGGTGTTACAGTGCTTATTCATGTATTTTTGATAGGTTCAGAATTTAATGAATTATTTCATATCATGAGTAGGGAACCATTTTGTAGCCCGTGATCGCACCGGGTTTGAATTGTTGAAAATATGAATACTATTGCATCCACTTTTATATAGGTACTTACGTACACAAATCTGGCTGATATACCATGGCACTATGCACAGTATACCTACACAGCATGGCCATTTCTAGCGTATTATTAAGTTAGTGTAAGATTTGTGTTATGGTATGATAAATATTTGATGTAAGTTTACAATTAATGAAAAAACTAAAGAAAAACAAAACACTATTATTTAGCATTCAAACAGAAACACATGGTGAAGAATTAGTTTGATATTCGGTCGCAGTGCTATCATAAACGAAATAAGCTATTAAAAGTACACGCAACAATTCTTGAGACGAATTGAAGAACCGACATTACATAAAACAAGAAGAAAAGGAAAGATAAGTAAAGTAGTCGTTACACTGTTTCCGCTCTGGTGTATTGTTGCTAATTGTTGGACCAAATAAAGTTCGACGTAAGTAGGTAACTAGCACAGAACCTCTAATGTGAAACAGAAAATAGAAATGGAATTGAGAAAGACTAACACAACATCAAAGGCACAAAGACACAGCTTGCGAACGAAAAAGGTGTTATTAGTAATGACTGTAATGAGTTTTAGTGTTATTTCGTTTAAATTGTTAAGTATGTTTCGACAATGCAATTAGTATGAAAGTAGGAATAGAAGTAAGCGTAATGAGTGTTTGTGTTTGTTAAAGAGGACATGCGCAGGAGTGGAAGGGAGGCGGGTGCTCACCTGAGAGCGCCTGCGCGAGCAGCGGTGTGTTGTTGTTCGGTGTCAGTTGGCCGTTGGTCAGGTCAACTGCAAACATACACACGGTTCGCATTCGCCCCACGATCGAGTGACGCGCACTCTCGTTAGTGACACACACATCCATGACTGAACCATCATATTCTAGAATTTCAAAAACTCGCCACCTCGCTCGCAACACCTCATCTTTTCTGAATTTAGCATATTGAACGGTAAAGTGACTATCGATGTAATCCCAACTCAATATTAAAGTTCTCCAGCGCGGATAAAGTTGGAGCGCGTAAATGCATGAATAATTTAGCCGTTGGAGACAGTTGCCGTGCTGACGAATGAGGACAAGGAAGACTCCCCGGGCTCAGATTATGTCGGAACAAAAAATATCACGTATGTCACGTGCATTCAAATGAAAAAGAGTACTCCGAGTTTCGCGGGTATAAATCACAGAGGGCGAAAAAACTTTTACAAACTATCCAGTAAATTATCCGACGTGAGTTCTCGCTGGCACGCGGCGGTGTGCTTATTGAATAGGGAAGGCATTAGCATACGGGGCACGTCGCAGCGTCTTGACGCCGCGCCCGCGCGGCTTACGCATTCCGCGGGGGAACTTTGATACAGCTTGCCGGACCAGGCGGTGGGTGCATAACGATTGCGTCGGGCTGCGGACGCAATATGTCCACGTACCACTGATTTATTCTCCGCTTCGAGCTTGTTATTCCGCTTTCTAAATTAGGCAAACAATGATGATCGTGATTTGATGTTTGAGTTGAGTCCGAATCATACTTCATGCTATCAAAACGTAGCGAATTATTTTGACAGGAAATCTTACTCATCAAGCAATCGATTAATATTCCCGAGTCGTTTTTGCTTGCTCATAGGGTTACCATTAGCCCTATCGGCTTGTACGACAAATTTAATTTTTGTCAGATGCGCGAGTTATCATTTGGTGTGAAAAATGGAGGTCCGCGGTCGCACCAGGTGATTACCGGCCTGCGAGTGACTTTGCGAAAAAAGTACAATATAAGTAATGGAGGATGAATGATAGATGGCGTCGCGAGCCGGGCGGCCGTCGGCCCTCCCGCTCCCGCTTGCGGCTGCGCCCGCTTCCGTTCTCGCTCACGCCCCGCTTGGCGCGCCTCCGCCCGTACTAAAATGCTGACACGTTTTAATAACATTACTTTGCGTTGCGAGAGGCTATTTATTTTAGGATTGCCGTGTACCAAATATGGAGTGGAGTGTTAGTTCAGACACGTCCTTCGATCGTTAGCGCGCCGATCCGTCAAACTTCATTCTTTTCCCATTACTATGGGAAATAGGCTTTCTATTTAAGTAGCACTATTTGTAACAAATGCCAATATCTTCGCGGAAATAATATTTCTTTATCACGTGAAGGGCTGAAGGGGGATTTGTAAGCGCGAGTTAAGCAGTTCACAAATAGTTGTTGGGAAAACCTTTACTTTTACATTGTAACTATTACGGACTGACCACCCTAAGCCCAAGAATGGGCAATTATATTTGGTAGGTACACAAATAAATTATATTTTGTTGCCATAAAAACAATTGCATGATTTCAAGTTAATGAATAAAATTTCATAAAACGATACAATTAAAGACTTTTTTCAAGATTTCACTAAAATTACATTCATTTGTACCTGTAAGATATTAAGTGGTGTAATAATCAAATTATATAAAACATTTTTTCACAATGATATATGTATATGCATATTGAATTGACCTCTGTGGTTAGGGCCCGCCAAAAAATTCGAAGAAATCCTTCTTCGAGGGACATCTACATATTACTTCCATTCTGAAGAATATGGTAATCCGAAAAAATGGAATATGATAATGGTAGGTAATATACACAAAAACATATTATCGAAATATATCATAATTGAACTTTATAATCCGCGTAGTACCTAACATTAATTGTAATTTTTGTATGTGTAACTTTATAATCCTTTTCTGACGTATGCTTTGTAAAATTATAATTTTTATTTGTGTGGACGTCATCAAAAACACACTGCAAAATTTTTATTAATTTATATTTCCACTCTCAATCCCGAACGCGAGCTTTATGTTTATAGCTCCGCCTTAATAATCCAACCGCAAAAATGGCAGTCAAGTGTCATAAATCATTATTTATCCGTCTCAATCATAGCCATGGGTCGGCGATCAAAGTCACCGTCAGGCGATTCCCGTCCGCCGACCTCAAATAATTTACGATTCAGTTTACAAGCGAGAAGCAACTCTGTTGTTAGTTCTAACGCCGGTCATATCTGCGTCCGACGTTAACTTTCGACTGGAAACTTGGAGAATTACGATAAAATTTCGATCCGTCTTGGATTCGGAACGGACTGCATTGGATATGAAATCCAGTAAAATGAGAATAACGTAGTAATAAGTTATTTCACAGTAAGAATATTAGTTATTAAATGTACTTATTCGATATTTAAAGAATGTAAACAATTTTACATCGAGTATTCAATAAGAAACTTCGCAAAAAATGCAAGAATGTTTGTTATAACTTTTTAAGAATTTGTGACTTAGTTATTGGTAATGCGATTGATACAAATTAATAAATAGGCATTACGTAACAACCATGAAGTTATGTACCATCTTTTAAATATTAGATGTGATTAACCAAAGAAAAATTCCGAGTTTACCAACGCGGCGGAGGTAAGCTCAATTAAGGCTTGTGTTGTGGTTACCAAGCGACGATATAATAGATAGGTACTTAAATACAAAGACATCTACGACCAAGAAATGTATTGCCGGGATTAGAACCCGGAACCTCTAGCTTCATAGGCAGGGTCACTACCAACGAGGCTACTGAGGCTGACAACCTTACTCATCGAATTTTAGAGCACTATTTTTTATGGAATAGGACGCAAGCGAGCAGACGTATCACCTGCTGGTAAGCGATCATCGTCGCCCATCGACACCTGCAACACCCGTGTTACAAGTGCGTTGCCGACCTTTAAGATGGGAACATGCCCTAAATTGATCGGAGTTTAAGAGAATGTAAATCGTCTTAAAATTTATCACTAGGACATAACAATAAAAGACAATTTTTTTTAAATACCCAGTAGATCTTTAAGGCCTGAATAATGGCTAAAGTAAAAATCGAACGACGATAAGGAAAGAATATGTTGGAGATCTAGACAATTGCTCACTGGAAAACAAAATCTGTCAAAATACAAGTGGTTCATTATATTGTGTGATCTTCTGTAAGATTCACGTAACATATCCTGCGATCTGTCAAAGGGCCGTTAATGAAAATGTAGCCTGTCTCAACTCCGCACACTTGGGTCAGCGCGTTAATAACATGAGTGATGTGCTAATATTCGCCAAGTATGTTCCACCTTGCAGGTGAGCATACATCTATAAATTCAGGAGCCGTCCTGCGAGAGCTATTCGAACTTTCATAATTGCGAAGTTCGGGGGAAACTTAATAATTCTTCTTCAGAAGTGGGATGACGGTCGAACGGGAATATTCACAGGGCGTACTCGCGTAACACCCGTCCTTGAAGCTACTATATTACTTACAAGTGCCAGCTTTTTATATCTTTTACGCAATATAAAAAGTTTTACATGAAAATATTTGGATGGTGTGTTGCGGAGTTTTTGAGTTAAATGGTGTGTGGGAAAGTTTCGCTTTGAGTTATACTTACAAATTCTTATTATGGCGTATTTTTATGCTCTCAAAGAGCTGAGTTAAAACGTATAAAAGATATATCTGTCGTACACTTTGTATGTTAAGATATTGTACCACAATGTATAACCTCATACCACACTTCTAAGGAACATTAATAAAACAAAAGTCCGTAGAACTACAATGCAATAGCAACAAAGCAGCGTAAGTTAACGCTTCTACGACGAAGCTCGTAATCGCAGAGGCATCATTCGTCGATAACATATGCGCATCTACCGACACTCACACCGACGGATTGAAATGTTTTATTTGAGCGGTTATAGGGGCTCGTCCGCACACGTCTTGCCGTAAACGTATATTTAATAGGCGCCATCAATAACTCCCCGAGATGATACGCTTTGCGGGTTTTCGATGGTTTAGCCGTTGGGACTTATCTCAATTGCAAATTAATCGAATTTCTATGCTGGTCGAGGAGCAGCTAGCGCGCACGCGCCAACGCCCGGATTTGTAATTCAAAGAAGCATGCGTCCTTTCTTTAAATCTCTCCCCGGACTATATTTTAGTGCGGCTGGCCGCTGATTCAATAAGCTGTTTACTTTGGCACGATCTTGCCTACCTACGTCTCCCTGGTTCAGTCATGGATACGAATGTTAATCAGTACATGTAAAGCGATATTAAAAAGCAAAAATTAGACAAACATTTATATATAAAAACCCCTTAACACACACTTTAAGTACTAAAATATGCTACTTGAGTAAAAACTATGTTCTTTTTTTCAATATTTCTACATTATTTTAATATTAACTGTTACTTATGTAATAGTTACTTGCGACAAATTTGGTTTTACCACTACATTACATTATAAACTACAATTAGTAAAATTACGCAGAATTATTCTAAACTAGTATTATGAAAAAGAATTTGACTAAGTATTCTAGTTGCATATTGTGAAAAATGTAACATTAATATAATTCACCTAAGGCACAACAGTTCAAAATACAGTCTAAGTCTATTAATATCTTAAAATTAAACAATAATATTCAACACGCTATAAAGAGTTTGCACCACCAATCACAAATACTGTTGAATTTTTTCTATCTAGTAATTTACAAAGAACAGCTACCAACTGTATGATTTAGTCATAAAAGCGATCTTTGCCATTCTTTTTACCATAAAATACCCGGGACCCTTAGTACCGACACTAGTTATGAAGCTTGGCTAAATTACAAGTACACAAAATCAAATAATCCACCATAATTTGAGTACAATCTAGGCTATTTTTACACGTATTGAAAATCTTCTAATTTAAGATTTGTCAATATCGACATGGTATCTACTGACTTCCGATTACTTTGACACGCTTAAAAGTTTCTATTTCTTAGTCTATTCTAGTTTCTATCGTTGCTAATAACTAATTCAGCATTAAATTATTAACTATAGAAGATCTACCACACTTGAATTGTCACCTATGAAACTTTAACAACAATATTCAACGAAATAACCAAACTATTCTATATCTTCAAATAGGTTTAGTACCTTACTGATCAACTCGATAATGTTCAAATAGAAAATTACTCGCCCTATCTTCGTCGTCGTTACACTCCATTCACCAAACTGCTGTTTCTCTTGTTTTTCTCGTCACAAACTTTTTTGTTTATGCTCACTTGTGTACGTGACTATATTTGCTACAGCGTTGGTAAATCCTTTATCCCTTGCAGGGATATGGAAGGTAATAATGCGTTATAGCACGGCAGCAGTATGGAGTGTATAGAAAGCTACGTCGACGAGTGTTATAAAGTAGGACAGGACATCAAGGCTTTGGCTGGATAATGATGTTACCAGAAGCCAGACGCGAGAGACGAGTGGCTAATGCGCATGAGAGCGTTACCGGAGCGACCATGCAGGGGAGAAAGGATTTACTACGCAAACATCCCGGATTTCTGCGCTGGATTCGTGCGCTCAGCTGAACAATAACTAGAAGAGATTAGTATGCTAATAGTCACCATAATGGTCCCACGGACACACTTCAATTCGGTGAAACACTACGATAAAAATTTATATGCGATGGAGCTCGCTAGACTAGCGTTCATATAGTCAAATCTAGACATCCATGAAATAAAATAGTCATCTAAAACAACAAAACAAATAAATAAATTCTGACTCATCCAAACACAGCACTCGTGATCTAAGATAGAGATGGATGGTCGCTGGTCGCTATGATCGACAGCTATGTCTATGTATTTACATAATGGACTAGGAACGGTCGAAGGGAGGCGGCATCTCGAGCCGCACTCCGACCAAGCAACAAGCACTAAACGTAACAGTTACTAACACAATTAACGGTCAAATATCTTAAATTACAAATGGAGTTGGCACAGTTCGCGACACGCGGCCACCCGCCGCCTCGCCAGCTAATTATTTGGATTCAACCCGACGGCTGTGTGACCCTTTAAAGGATTTTATTTTAATGCGTAAATTTTGCTGAGGAATTAACTTTATAGTCTTTTTAACGAATTGAGAATTTAATACATTGTCTTTATACAATTTGGTCAGTATTTTATCCGGAAGGCGGAGAGAAAGAAATGAATAATTCAGGATTTCGGTTGAAAGAATTAAAGTGGCTGAATTAGGTAGTGTAGGCGTGTTTGGTTGTTAGATAGTGCATTCTGGGGGTAAACATGTAGAATGCGAGGAATGCCGGTTACACGGGTAAGGCGGCGGCGGCGGCGGTCGCCGGGCGTCCTCGGCGGTGACGTCACTAGTGCATGCACTCGAACTGCAAGTAGCACGCTTACCGGCCGGCTGCGCAGCGGCGCGCCGCGGACACCACGCTGCAAGTGTCGCATTGGATGAGTCAGAAAACGAAAGGCAAGAAGAACATATGGAAATTATGACCGCGGCGCGCACTCCTCGTGGGCGCAAGGAGCCATTCGCTGATTTCAACACGCACTAGCCAACTCCTCGCTAACACACTATCTCTTCCAGTTATTTTGGTCGCAATCGATATGCGAACGAACGGTAAATAAGTGAGGCCGCTATTGACCTCGATTACAAAATGATCATTTGGACAATAAGCGATAAACGTTTTGCTTATACAACGGCAATTTCCTTTATTTTAAAATATAGCGACTTCACAATATGACAAACTTACGATTAATGATATATAAGACGATATGTTAGAACAGCGATTAGAACATTTCTATTGACTTATATAAAGAAGTAGACTTAATGCGAAATACATTTTACATAAGTGTTTACATTACAATGATAAAAGTAATGCGCCGTTAACGACACGATTACTAAATTACCTAAATATTTATATAAATGGTATGACTTCCTGAGGGAGACCGCAATTTCCTGATTAAATTCGAAGTGAATTTGCTCAAGTGACTTGCAACGGGCTATATGGGCGTACCTAGTCGGGCGATCATCGGCACGCATCTGCGAATCCGGGCTCAAGTTATTTATAAAGCTTTAGTTTTTGCGACATTGCATTCCTGGGCCGCGGGTCGGGGTAGCGGAGGGCGTAATACCAAAGAATTATTCGATCGAGAAAAGATTTATTTGTGTTCTTAAGATATCCGGGAGCCGTTAACGGGTAGTGATGGAAATAGTGAGTGGTAGGTTGTGGAGTTCTTCCCGGGAGTACGGCCGGCGAGGCGCTATGAGCCCTGCCCGAGCACTGCCGGGCTAACGTACTCGGCGCCGACCAAGAGCCGACTTTCCGCCGGGATAACTCCTACTACACCTGCGGCAACAAAACAAAAAATCTACAAAGCCGGCCACGCAGCCACCGACCGCTCAAACCAACTCACATGTATGCAAATAATTCAAGAAAAAAAATTACAAAAACAAAATGTGTTTCGCACTTAAAAAATGAACTTAGAAGGAAAAAACAAAAGTTGCCAAAATATATCATTATACGCCTAGAAAAAGTAAAAAACGGAGAATTACCGTGGCTCCACTCATCGAATCTTTATGGGGAAACTTGGAATTGATAGTTTCCTGTTTACTGTTTTCGGGGTATTTAAAATTGTTTGCACGCACAGAAACAGAACGATAGACTTGGGTTTATTGGGTTTTTGTACCCGAATACAAACTATCTGCATCACGCACTGCCACGATGCGGGAGGGGGCATTTCGTGTTACACTTATTGATTCAATCAAACTATCACAAACATACGGTTATTTACTAATATTTCATTTGGCGTTAGTACATCTAGACACGCACTGGGAGTCAAAACGGAGACATGTATGCCGGAGCCCGGGATACGGTTCGGTACATAACTGTGGTTAGTTCTCCAATGACACTTCCAAGCATGAAATAGGAAGGCTAGCACGGATATTGATGACATCCATGAAATTAATGTCATTGCACTTAAAATACCTTATTAAGTCTTAATTATCATATAATCTTAACCGTATTTATGACTAGTTTAGAGGATGGCGATAAGGACGGTCGCACACTTCGGTAGCGATTTAATGATCGAACGTTAACTTATAGTTATGTAATAATTTTGATATCACACTTTGAATTTTGACAAAACGTAATTGCGAGGTTTGGTAAGCGATGGCCAGTGAAGCGCTTACTTGCCACAAAAATTGACAATTCCATATAAATATCGTTAGAGAGCGGTTCTTACCGCTCTCAAAATTCGTTGCACCGTTACATGAATACAATGAACCACACCATAACAATAACACGAAGAAGAGCATAAAATAGCAGCATTCAAAAATATTATACAACAACAACAATAAATATCAATATTAATTACTTTATCATTTATAAAGGCTTGTAAATATAATTATAATAGAGAAATAACTTTTTGAACGAAATATACGTAATAATTATTAATTTATCATAGTGAATAAATATTGGATAAAAATTTGGTGATAAATTATATTATCAAGCTCGATAAAGTTTTTAATTATATACGATTGGTATAGAAAATGAGAAACGATACGCTAAGCTAAGCTACGAGGTGTAAGCTAAGCTACGAGAAGCTATGTAACGATACTGCTAAATGTATATTGGTTAGTAGTACTCATCCTCTAAACTTAGTAATCTGAAATTAACGACTAATAAGTAAAAATCTACTATGCCTTATCTATCTAGGTGACATTATTTTATTGATCTAACTTTAAGTAAACTCTTAGATTAAGAAACGTCTAAATTGCGACTGATGATCCCTACATGAAGTATTACCCAATTTCGATACAGTTAATCAAAAAAGAAACTACAAAAAAATATAAATTAAAAACCATTTAGAACTTTCATTTAATACAAAACACGTCCAGTAATATTATTGTCGTACAATATATCGTCGACCGTAGGTTCAATTAGGGTAAGGGACAAAATACAACTTTTCAGGAGAGCCCGACAAAGTTTTTTTTTCTGCTTATTCGCTCATAACTTTTATTGTATTTAACCTTTCCTGGCTCCGATTTCACACGTATTCTTATATTTTGGAGTTCTTTCCGCCTAAATAGTATTTATTTACGTAGACTAAATAATAAGGAAAATTGGTGTCCGTTACTCTAATGTGTTTCATTACTAACGTCGATTACACTCGTAGCAATTTTTAGTCATGTCCCTTACGCTAATTTGATTTCGATTTACAGATCCAATATCATTAAAAAAAAAATAAAGTAAGGGCATTTTAATGATTTTTTAAATTAAAGCAAAATAATGTAAGATAGTGTATTTGTAAAAATACGCTACGTGAGTTTTAGCGTAAGGATGATCCGTTTTGAAAAATAAGAAAAAAAATAAGTTATTTTGTCTAATTGTGTATAGGAAATCCAAGTCCTATTGTTTGTGTGGTTTAATTGAAATGTCTTATTCCCTAACCTGTACCTACGCTAAGTCTTTTCTTGGAATAAAACATGATTATTTTCGTTACAATATTTCAAAAAATAAACAAAGATACATACATAAAGCTGATCAGAATCTCGTTTGAGTATTCAGGTAAAACGTAAGTTATTATGTTTGATAGTTTTACCACACAGTAATTATCTAAAAATAATTATGACAGAAAGAAACCAAAATAATGTACTTTTTCTGCTTTAATAGATCTTTATCAGTTAAATATAACTTACTTAAAATAATTGACAGTGTTAACACAAATAATAATCATTTCTATCATTCATAACATAAATTATAATAAACTTTTTTAACAGAGATAATGTATTTCTATGGTTTTAAAAGAGGGAAAATATATCTCGCTGCAACATACTGTCGCACCAATCACGTTCTAAGCGTGCAGGAGACAGAGACATAAAAAAAGTGACTGAAATAGTTCGATTGTGAACTAGGATACCTATCGATATTCTAATTGTTCTATGGTACCGGTACCACTTAAAGCTCAAAAAGAACAGGTGAAGGCAAATCTGAACCTAAAGGAAAAATTTCCTTGTTAATTTTCCTTTACTGGCAATATAAATATCCAGCATAGAAAAAATATTCACAGTTTCTCATAATGGCTGCATTGAAACATTTAAAGACTACCCTCTTTCTTCTATTCGACGTGGCTATTGTCAGCGAAGCTGAAAAGTGTGTGCCAAGTTGCGATAACGAGTGCGGATCAGAGGGAGACAAACCGGGGCAATGTTGCCAGCAAGAGGGGTACTCGGGCTTCATCCGCTGCGATGGTCAACAGATATACTGCGAGGACACGATGCGTGGGGGTGACATGGCTTGTACGCAATGTACGCCCCCCAAAAACATGGCCATGAAAAATCCGACCATGGCTGACGTTGACGTGGCCTCGGATATCATAATTTTTCCCGATCCCGAGTTCTGTATGACAAATGATATCAATAATCATTTAAAAAAACCGACTTCAACCGATATCTCCAAGATCTCATAATCAGACCTTGATGCCAACGGGAGTAGTTAGGTTTATTCTGAAGTCGGTTAAAAATTGATTTATGGAAATCGGTTGACGTGGTATCGAGTTATTCATCCAATTGTCGTGCACAATGCACACGCTTAATGCCAATTAAGACTTCTAATTATCAGAACTAGACAAAATTATTCGAAAGCTGATGGACCAAATGGGACCATCAGCTTTCGAATAAAAAAAGAACCATCAAAATCGCGTACAGTCGTATTGAGAACCTCCTCCTTTTTTAAAGTCGGTTGAAAACACTATAATTCCCTTTTATAATTTACTTGATGAACTTTGTTATTGGAAGCCTTGGATAAGAAATGATGGCAAAGTAGGTAAAGAGTTGGAAGAAATTACTTCATATTTTATTATTACTTATTAGTACAGAGACCCGACCTCCTGGGCGGCCAGTGCACTCCTGGCAGCGATCCGTTTCAAACGAGCTCCGTACGGTTGGCCTAAGCTGGAGGGACGCTAAAAGTGTTGCTGAGGACAGAGAGGCGTGGCGCGATCTTGTGAAGGCCCTTTGCACCTCTGGGGTGCCTTAGGACGACAACAACACAGATTTCGTTTTTATTTTTTTTATTCATTCATTTATATTAGGTTAAAAATTTTCAAAAGTCTTCGATATTATAAGTACTTGTATTGTTTCTAATTTTTAATTAGCATGTATGGAATAAAAATGGCGTATCATTGGGAAATAAATGGTGAAATCAAAACACTCCTTCAATTAGGATAATTTTTTGTTCATGCATTGTCGCGATTCTACACAATAGATTCCAGACATCTGAACTTGATTACTTATTTCTGCGATCAATAATTATATAACATGGACGTGTTCAAAATATGCCAAGATGGGCAGGACATAGCCCTATTCTTAACACTGCGCATATTTCGGCGCAACATATTTGACAAATGTTTATAGAATATGGCCAACTAAAACTTTGATGGACAAATCACAACTAATTTTAAATGGCGGTTTTAGTTTTTATAGGTTGACATGGAAATTCAATACCGTGAATACCGTGACGCATTGAAGAGGTGGTGACATTTATCAACTAAAATTCAGGACCGCTTTTGAAAGGCAATTTAGTATGACATGCGGCTTCAATGTTTTATTTGTTCGTAGACTTGGGTAATGATTTCTACAAAATCATGAGTCTTTCTATTAGAAACTCTATACAACATAGTCAAAGTCAACGCAAACTTTGCACTTTTGAATCTACTTCCAGTTTTAAAGCTACACTACTTCGAGTACGAATCCCGGCGAGGGCATTATTTGTATCTTTATTTATCACAAATATTTGTTCCTTGGTCATGGCTGTCTATATATTTAAGTATCTATAATATATTAAATTACTCATTGATTCTGTAAAGTACAATCGACAACACACCTGTGAACACAGGCAAAATGCCAAAAATATGTAAACAGAACTTTATTGCCTGGACATAAATGTGTGTATACATATTTCTGGCACTTTTTCTGTATCCACAGCTGTGTTGTCGATTGTACTACAAAAAATTAGCGTAACGCACACATCGTATAAATTACTATGCGAGCAAATTAAAGTAAGGAACAATTATTTCAATATCCACGCAAATCACTTTAGGGTATCGGCAAAACATTTTTTTTCGATTCCAAAATTATTAGCGTAATAACACTTTTGTTATTTTCTCATCAAAAATAAACCGCGTAAGGGTCATTCCCTAAGTGCAAGGCCGGTTACCTTGTTTGAATTCGGTTGCTTACGTACATTACACTAATTATTAGTAGCTGTGTAGAATTTTTTTCTTATTACTTTATTTTTTGGAGCTATTTTGATCCGGTACACCCTAAAAAAAAATAGGGTAAGGAACATTTTTTTAAAGCTAGAATTTTTTTATATACACCATTCGAAAGAGCGCAAAATTCTGAACAAAACTGTATACTTAACTCATTTTCGCCATTTTGTCCCTTACCCTAATTGAACCTACGGTCGACGATATAAAACAACGTGGACAATGACAAATGACTTTTATTCATTTTATTGTATGAAAGTACGGTGCCGGCATATGGCCGTCATTTCGTATGCATGCACTGGGACATAGAAGCCCCTACTACGAGCTACTACGGGTATGCGAATACAAAAATATTTTCTTTTTTTTATTAAAACTGGCTTTAAAAAAGCGGTGAAATCTTTTTGACAAAGTTTAATAATTATTTACAAAACAATACATATAAATGTTTCTAAAAAAGACACTATATTTGTGTCACCAATCAAAATATATTTTATGGGTAAGTGATCTTTAGCATTTAGTATCATCAGTCTGCCTAATTCCTATCGAATTGGGAACTATCATCTATGAAGCCAAATTGAAGATTATTATGAATATACTGACTATGTATAACACTATAAAGTGCCTAATGCCACTAGATATTACAATAACTATTATATTAGAGAGAAATAAGTTGACACTAAATGTTAGCTTAACAGTAGTACCTACCATGTCTACGTGCATTAAGTACACATTTAAATATATTTGAAAAACTGTCTACGTCTAAGTTATTTCAATGCAAAGATCACTGCATTAGCTTTGTCACTGACAACAGGATTTAGAACAATAACTGATGCCTAAAGTTCGAACCATTAAAATACCAGTAATCTTTGAAAATCATCATGATCACCAGATCATGAGATGAAGACGAAGTATTCGTTATATGATACTTTGTGTTCGGAAAACTTAAAATACCTAGTGAAAACGACAACCTTTTTGACTTCTCGATAGCAGTCTCGAGCTCATAGTAGCGCATAATAATTTCGCCGAGTTATTTGCCATCGTAGTGCGAACTACGTGTAAACTATGCCCTTGCGACTCGCATCTTTTCTGGCAACTCAGACGATGTATTAAAATGTAAAGGCAGCGAACATTTATTTTTTCGAAAATAGGTTGTACGATGATTTTTTTAATAATAGTAAGTAAAATATCATATTTTTTGTTACTTGAATATACGTTTCAATATCGCGTATTAGTACAAGACATTAAATTATAGTTTTAAATATAAATCCCGTGACAAAGTCGACACGCTACTCTATTATTGATGATAACTAGCGTTAACGCATGCCATCGATCTCATTATGATTTTAGCAGCGTAATGTATGTCTGGAGGTGTAATTAATTTATTATGTACTTAAATACCGCTGTAGATGACGTTACCAATAAGCAAGCTCGTCGGCGGAGGAATGCTAATGGGCGTAATGGTCGCGCATTAATTGCGGGTGGTCGCACGGCGTACGCACACTGCGGTCGCGGTCCGCGTCGGCCGCAGTTCGTAGTTTGCTCGTAGCCTTCAAGAAATGGTTGTTTCTTCTTGTTGAAAGATCCTAACGTATAAAATACGCGCTCCTTTAACTTCACTCTCAGTAATTGTTCTAATAACACCATTATTTTTGTGGTAAATAAATTATTTTAGATTATCCCGATCGAACGACTGAATTTGCTTTCATAAGACCATTAAATAAAAAGGTTCATATGGGAATACTGTAATTATTGGGCCAGTTCTATTGTCCAATTATATTTACAATTGAACCGACGCCTACAATCAGTGTCATTTTGTGAGCCAGCTGGTAGAAACGTCTGTCTCGCGTGCCGTAAAATGCTCACTCGAAGTAATTAACGCGGAACGATTTGTACGACTAATACGAAAGAAAAACTACCCTAAGCGCGGTCACCGACTCTGCTGCGATAACATCGATCACCAGCCAAGTTCTCCAAACAGACCGAAATCCAACACAAACTGAACCACGGTTTGCGCGGAACTACCTCTGTTAGAATTCTCAATTGCCTCCGCGTTTTCAGATTCCGTATGCTGGGCGGCGTTCGGAGCGAAAAAAGTGTAAAGTCAAAGCTTAGTGGCGCAATTATGGCGGAGCGAAGGCGGCTCAAGCACGGAGTGTGGACAAATAACGAGAAGAGTATTTGTACAGCTGTGTTCTGCCACGACACTTATTAGGGAACTCCCCGCCCGCCTATATCGAAATGCCTTTCGTTGCAACTCGCTGACCTCAAAAGTATTGTTAGAACCACGCAGAAATTAACATTCTGATCTCATTCGAAGGGCTCAAGTACCGACCTCTGGAGGACTTCGTTTAATTAGTGGAAATTCTTTCTTGTCTGTTTCGAGATTTACATAGAAGTCACCGCAAAAAGGACGTCATTTTTTCAGCACTTTTGTTTGAATCTGTTTAAATCTCTTTTAAAAGCTTTTGCTGTTAATGAGGGGCTGGCGATGGTGTGATACTAGTCCGGCACGAGCGCGGGGGTGACCTGCGGGCGGGGGTGTGTGGAGCGAAGGCAAACACGGTATTTGCGCTAGAGTGTTTGCACGACGCGTAGCATTTGAGAATCGTTAGGGCGACTCGTCGGTAAACATCAAGCGAGGCGCTCACGATTGGCCGGATTTTCTAGACAAAATTCTGGAGATAAACAATAAACAGCATTTCTCAAAACATGGACGTTTTGTAATTGACAGCTTGGCAGATTTATCTAGATGGCTCAGTCATTGTTAAGGGTTAATTGTTAGTAAAGTTGTTAGTGAAAGTTCACACGAACTTTTGCCTTAGAACAAGTTAGTTGAAATGACAAGTTAGGAGGTAGTCACCACGTTTGATTACAAGAATCAGTGCTCGGATGCGTTGTAAGTTTATAAAGGGTGCCTAGTTTCAATGGCGGGATATAAAAAATGAAAATAAATGTACGGCAACGATTCGATATATGTATAACTATTACTGTTTGACGAATGGTCCGATTAATCCGATATCTGACACACTTCTCGTTGATCGAGTTACAAAACGGTCCAGATATCGAATGAAACGAGTCCAAGCGGGACGCGACAAATGGAAGCGAATCGTTGCCGCCGGAAGTTAGCGGTTAGTGGAATGCATTGTCGCAGGCGCGAGTTCACAGATGCATGGCGTGTACATTGTAGACGCCGCTCAGCTCGAGCGGGTGGTAAGGCAAGAGTGTCGCCAAGTGGTGGTAGTGATTGCCGGACAGTTGGTGGTGCAAGCTCGTCAAGGGATTACCTGCAGGGTATGGCAGCCCGAAGCTAGGATAGCCCGAATAGCTCCGTCCTGCCGCGTAGGCGGCGTATGCTGCGGGGAAACCTGCACAACAAACGGATCACATTAAACAACCGCTTTGTGACGGCCCGCCGTGAGAAGCAAAGGTTAATTATCGGGTTGCATGCTTTGTTTCAAACTTCTGAATCGATTGTACAAAATAAATGTGTCGACGAAACTCTTTTCTTGGTTGTTATATTTAAACTTGTTGTATATTCCTAAAACTTGTCCTGGTGGCCCCATTCTAAAATAGAGCCGTCTCACTGTAAACATAGGTAAGTGTATCGTACATACTTCATCGTACGACATCGTTTTGGACAATGTCCAGCGAAGTATATTTTGTAAACACCGTTTCATGTTGCGCGCTGTAAGTGGAGTAACGACGGCATTATTAAACAGCTATAGTGATGCCTACAGCATGTCATTAACAAAACTATCTATGCGAATCGATTTACCAAACAAATGAAAATTACACTATTTTAAAACATGACATTAATACTAAAACAACTATAACAATTATGGTTTAATTATCATGTAGGTACTACAAAAAAAATCTACTGGTTCATCACATTTCCGATATCAACAAAGTCCGGAGAATATAAAATGTAAAATGAATGATGGCCGGACCCGTCCACAGCGGCTGATATGATTACTACACCGGATCGTTTATCATATTATTGCCAATCAAAATAGTGTATCTGTCAGGCTCCGCGATCCATCACGCGGCAGACGGACGTACAGCGCGACAGGCTGATGTTCGATAATTCATTAATTAAATGTACTAACACCTACTAACACACAAACTGACTTGCCGAGTTAATTATTACTGCCATAATCCATTTCCATAACCCCAATTAGGACAAGTTTATTAATTGACGTTGAAAAGTTTATTTCGAGACGTAAAGAACGCGTTCATTCCAATGAGAAGTGATCTGAGAGATGCAGGATAGCAGAATGAAGTGACTTTGGTAAAAAAAATGTGCAGTAAACTTACCGTCAGGAAGAGCACCCAATGACCACATGAAATCTAGAAATGTAAAAACATTTACATAAATCGATCGATTCTTACACTTAGAAATGTGTCAAATTGATAGAACAAGAGTTATTTGACAGGAATGTGCCGGGAGACACTATTTTGCTTGGCGAAATTTTTTGCTAATAATTTAAGTAATATAATTTTATCAATACTATATAAATATTTATAGAGAGTGGAGTAATATGATGTGTTTAGTGAATGTTCTGAGAATCATTCATTGAACAGTGTTCCGCCACCGGCTATGATCGGAGGCTTAGGGGGTATGTTAGTTATGTCATCAATGATGATAATAGTAGCTTATTTAACATGTTAATCTAATCTACACATTGTTAGTCTAACGCTAAACATGTTAAACAAACAGACGTTTTTAAATATTTTGGAAATGATATTTATTAAACTAGACTACTGATTACCTACTTAGAACGTTAATACAATTAATTCTATTTGTTAACGAGAGCTACAATTATAATACAAATTTCAGAGTATCATTATAATTTTACTGTTGTAGGAACAGAATTGTCAAAAATATCTACACAACTAAATAAAACAAATGGGGTACATCTGTTTAGTCTTAAATTTGGTATATATTATAAAATAAATAATAATATAATAAATAATGATTATCTATGGTAATCAATAGTTATCTAAAATTAGGTGACTATAAATACACACAAGGATGCTTTTAAGTACGTATACTAGGTTTGAAAATCATATTATTATGTCACAAGTTAGAAAAGAACAAATACTTCCTATTTGTCTAGGTGATTGCACAAAACGCATAACATTCACTGATAATACCTCTTGTTTTCCATTCATACAATTTTTCAAAAGCTGACATCAAACTGTAAAGCTATTTATAGTAAAAAGCTAAATTATAAGAATATATATCAGATAGGAAAATACAATTAGAAAATGACTTCACCAAGTATCCGTAATTACTGGCGCGACTAGGCTCTGTGGCTAGAAGGTAAGTTAATATGGATGGACACGTGGCATGGCAAGCTGGCCGAACCAAAAGGTTCTCTCCAAAATATATCATATTAAAAGCTACATAAAGTTTTAAAATACCAGGCTTAGTATTTGTAAAATCTATGTGTAAATCAAATCGAAGTAAGCGCCTACTACCTGGTAGAAAAATATCGCTCTCTATGTCCCTAAATTTAAAATTGTTCCGGCTGTTTCTACTTTAATTTTAGCAGGATGAAAATATTATTCTGTATAATTGAATATCTGAACTCTTTTCTATGACTCTTCTAAATTCTGATTAGTACACAATTCGAAAATCTGCTAACTAACTGATTTACTAATGGCATTACTAAAATAAGACACTTTAGATATTATCAGTTTCCTTAGAGTATGTAAACATTAACACTTCCGGAGGAGAGAAAGTAGGAATGTAAGAGATATGAGGAATTCATAGGAATTTTGCCGCAAAGGAAGAGGTGAGCGGTGTGGAATTATAGATATGAAAAATCACATCCCGGGATTTTCAGAACGGATGATGAGGATGTTGCTGGAAAAGGATTGCGGATCAGAGGGGCAGCGCGGCGGGCAGGGTGGCGTGGGTCAAGGGAGAGTAGAGCGCCGGGATGTCGAGTGCGTGGGCACCCAACAGCTCAGAGACGGAGTAGGTGAGGGGAGGGATAGCGAGCGGCGCGAGCGCAGGCCGCGAAGGCCGCGGGGCGGGGCGGAGCGCGGCCAGCGCGCGGCGGTAGGCGGCCGCGTGCGCAGAGCCGCCGCCGCCCGCGCCCGCGCCCGCCATGAGCAGCTGAGCGGGCGCCGGGAGAGGGTAAGGAGCGTACCGGATTCCGCTGGCACCGGCCATCGCCGCACTGCCTAGCAACTCACCGTACGCGCCGCGACCGGCGGCTCTCGTCTTTGCCAGATTTGCTGGTAGCATGACTTCTTTAGGTTGTGCTTTCTTGCATTCCACCTGAAACAAATACATAATTTTGAACATTGAGAGTTAAACCTTTAATTGCTTTTCGGAGGTTAGGCCGCTTAACAATTGACTTTGTAGAATAGCGAAAATGCTTCCACCGAGCGGGAACTCTTAGAATTATGGAAGAAACGGGGCGACGAAGCCGGTCGACAATCCGTTATGCTTCACGGTTCGACTCACAAATTGAATTTTAATTTGCTTTATCAAGTGAAGGAGCTTATCATTAAGTGCTTATTATACACTACGACAAATTTTACGAAATTTAAAGCAATTGTTTCGAATTAATTTAGGTGGTTGACTTATTTGGAATTATATAATAATTAGTATTTCAAAATTCACAGATTATATTGAAACTGTTACAGAGGTTTTCATTTAATTTAACTTCCCACTGATTACAAGTAAACGCGTAGGCATTTCTGTCACAATAAACATTATTTTGCAGCATGTAACTAAAGTATGTTTTCATTTTAGATTCAACTATTAAGCGACACTTACGATGATTAGATATAGAAAATAGTCTACTTATCTGAATGATTATAGTTTAACAAGTCTGTGCAAGTTTGTACTGAATACATTTTAATTCCTTTTAAATAATTACATTTAACGCTTAATCGATCCATTAAGTAATTTTAGCGAACAAGATAGCTCTCTGCAGTGCTTGTATCTCCCCTCCCGAGGTGGAGGGCAGGAGGCAAGTATAAATTACCCAATCTACGCTAACCCAAACCTTTAGCAATAGAATTTTCGCTACCAAGTAGCATCGTTACAGAAAAGTACATAGGCTTAAATTATGTTAAAGCCAGTAGGATAAATCACTTACTTAACTCTCCCCCGATCCTGTTCCGAAGTTATGTTCCATTCAAACGCGAGTTTCTACTTGATGAATAGTTATCGTACAGCGCTTGACAGACAAGTAAAAAGTTTTCAGTTACATTTTTCATAGCGGTGCATAATCGCGGTCGCGTATACGCGCTTAGTTGTAGCTGGGGCAGGGCGGCGGAGGTGAGGCGCGTCCACATTTGTCACGCGGACGTCACGAGCCGACAAATGAAGGCTTTGCCACGGCGTTCGCACACTTTGTGCACTTTGCACAACTTTCTGCGCCGACATGAAACTACGTGCTCTTGCATTAACGCGGCGAAGTAAGTGCGCCGCCGCTGCGATGAGTGTCTTTCTACCAAGTTTTATGCCTAGATAAAGCTGAATAATCAACACGTAAAATTTAAGTTTGAAACAACCCCGGCTTTAAGTAATAAAACGAACGTATCTACAGAAATGATCCTTACAAGTTATTCCTGTGGGAGTCGTATATAACTGTACTCGTAATTATGTAGGTGTAATCTTCATCGAAGTTGCATCGTACAAAAGTTGAACAATACGAAACAGAGCTAAATCGTTCTGTAACATGAACGGTATTCTTCGATCGTCCGCGACATAAAAATAGTAAGAGTCGCCATTTGTCAGGTCCGATAAAGCTTTACAAATGAACCGGCGCCTACGCCAGTGGCGGCCGCCAGCGCCGAGCCCACCCTCCATTTGTTCCCCAACACGCAACCTAGGGGACATGCCAGATAAATGCCACTCCACTTTAAAACTAAGACAACACGACTTTTGAGATTTGTTAAAATTTAACGACCCTACTTTGTTTCATGACCTCGGTGCCAAAATTAAGCCTAGAGAATTCAAGCCTGGTGACATAACAGAGCTCCCGCAGGTATGCCGTATTATTCAGCGGAAAATGATTCAATTTTAAATCTATCTTTCTATCTAAAATACGCCACGAAGAAAATTCAGGCGGGGATCCGACGTTAATTGATGTCGCGTCGCTGGCGGGCGAGCGAGAAACAAAAGCTCACAAACAATTCGCATCGGAGTTCGCAATCCCGATCAAGCGTTCCGAGATCGCGACGCAGTTAAATGACACGAAAAATAACAAAGGTAAATTGTATTTAGCCCCCGCTAGGTAGGCAACGTATCGATCCGACACGGATCGAGTAGTCCTCGACGCTGCTGATGCCGACGCGAAGATGTCGGTTTAACCGAGCGGACTTAAGATCCGCTCCGACGCGCCCTAGCTTAATGCGCCCAACCAGGGTCTTTCGCCCAGAAACTCCGCGTTTCTAATCCCAACGACGTATGAGAAATTTAATTGTTTCGCAGGAAAACGCCGCGCTTTATGCTCCACCAAACTCACTGAACATTCGCTTATGAAGGTGAATTAATACGAATCTGAAAGCAGTCATTAAATTTTCGCTCGATTGGTTCTGGTTGAAAGGCTTTTAAGGTAAAACAGTGATGTCAATAACGTTGGTTGTGCAAGATTTGCCTACCTTTTTGTGAACGTCATTACATACCTTAGTAAATTTGAGCAAATAACAGTACGTACAATTAAGGCAGCGTTTTTCGACTTGTTTCGTTAGCATTAAGGGATTACGTGAGAGCTTGCGGAAGCAATTGGGCGCCGGTTGATGTTTTTTTCATTCACCTTTATGGACCTACCATTGAACATAAAAAAGCGTCGAAATAAAAACGGCGAAATAAAATACTCAGGAGTTTTGCGAATAAAAAGCCCTGGGGTGCGTTTAAGTAGATCCAGGACGGAGTCGAATTTTATTAATTGGCGTATTGGCTGTATATTGCGGGGCCGATGAGTTATTGCCGACCCTGCTCCTAACGGGGACCTTTGGAACAAAAGACACTGAGATTAAGTGATCGAAGGAGATGTCGTAAAACGCTACAGTGGCTATAAGGGCCAAAACGATATCATGCTACTAGTTAAATCCTTTGGAATGCTGTGTAAGTTATTAAATAAATAAAATAAAAATTGCGTCATTCTCTCTAAAGTAACCAGACCTAGTGTTGTGGCGTGTACAGACGTACAAGAAGAAATCCAGTAGTCTCACAAAACACAAAGTCCGGTGACTGTGGACATTATTTCAGATTCCTACCAAGCGTAGCGCGAACTAAGAACTTGCAGAATAAAGCAACTTCACCGACTCGAGTACAAGCTCACCGAACCAGTCGGCATGTGTGTTGACGTTAACTGCATTTTATAAGATTTTGCGTTTGTTTTCTTTTACTAAAATTTCTGTTTCCTTTGAAATTCTTGTGGCGGTCCTCGGGCATCCAGCCAAATAGACAACTTATATAAAAGGATAAAATATTATGGCCATTTTTAAACGAATATGAATTGGTACACGTTGAAGTGACATTTGATAAGTTCCCGGTATGTATTTTAGTGCATCTTTAGATAAGTTGTCTTAATAAAACAGTAACTTTGATTTCATACTATTTATTTGTTGTTGTCTGAAAGAGTTTTCGAGTGATACGTAGACTCGACGCACTGATAAGAAGTCAAGGAGCCAGCGTCACATTCGGGGAGAGTAATGTGGTGCGGGCGAAGCGTACGGAACATACGTGAGATAAACGCAGGCGACGGGGGGCAGGTGCGGGGTCGAGAGGCGCCGGGGGGGCTAGATAAGTTTATCAAGGAAACCTCTCGCCTTCGTATTGACAGCGCGCGTCGCAAGCGCGCCCTGATTGCCGCTAAACGGAAGCCGGAACGTGGGAACCGGGGGCAGCCCGATTTTCCGAAATACTCGATAAAAGTCCTTAAAAGCGTCGATAATTTAGGGAAATATTTGAGAATACGGATGGTATACACGTAGTTACTACCTTTTGGGATAACTGTAGCTGTCAAACGATTATTCGGACGGATGCTATATTTTATTTTATCTACCAATGCTAAAACTAATAATCGAAAATGCTATAACATGACGGTTCACTCATAAAATATGATTTAATGCGTGATCCGTTAGTAATTTTGAAGGTTTAGTTACAGAGTTTGACAACGTAACGTATGATGTCGCATAAGTATTTTGTAAGTAAGCGGTTTTTACATTACATAACTTTAAAAGAACAATTGTAGTTTAATGAAAGTTCGTATAAATTAATCCTCCAAGTACATCTTTCAATTTAAATTTAGATAATTTCTTAGAAACTTTAGAGCTTGTTGTAAATATTCGACTAGCATTGTTATTAAGTACATAAATCGAGTTATAAGACTGTTGTACATTTAAGCTCACGGCACCGTTACGTAAAAGATGACTCACAAATCACGCGCTCAACAGGTCACAGCACAGATAATGAAATAGTCCGCCGCACCCCAGGAGCTCTTTCCATATTTACCTAACCGTTGTCGGATAAAATAAGACAAGCGCGAGTCGCGAATTTCAGCTCTCAACTCGGTGTTTACGGAGTGGGGACGGGGGCCCGATGGGCTGTAATGCGAAATTCAAATCAGATATAAGCGATCGACGCTCGTCGCCGATAAGCGGTAACGTTACCTGCAATGCTCGGCTGATAGCCCTCCAGCCAGTCTTATATTGAAGACGTTTTATGTCGAAACGTTAAAAATAAATTTAAAATACGATAAGCTGATTTAACGCGCTCAGGTGACCTTAAATATTCTCCGTGGTGAAATATTTTAGACGCGTTTTTCAAACCAGTGTACAGACGCGTATTAAGCGCTTTAAAAGTTGTATTTATTTGTTATTTAACGGTATTATTAGTAGCATGATATCGATAAATAAGTTTTCAATAAAAATACGCTTTACATATTTTATTGCGCTAACGTTCATTATCATATTATGTTAGTAAGAAATATGAAGTTGCATAGTTTATTTAATAAAATACAAATAATAATTATTGAATCTAGAACGTCTGGGTTAATATTACACCATGTGTAGCTTGAGTTTCCTGTTTCCAACTAATAACACCTGAGGCTCCACTATGCTTAACTTCTCGGCTTATATTGCTGGGCATGCAATGAATGTATTTATTTCCTGTACTATTATCGGTGTATATAAGTTTCTCATAGGTACTGTGATGGGGGATTCTTTAATGATACGCTTCACTAGTTGATATTTGTATTATATAAGAACTACACTTAATAAACTACTAGGTACATCCTTAATATCTCTACCAATATATGAATGTGGATTTAACTCTGTCTGTTTGTAATGATTTTACTTCTTAACTACTGAATATCAGTTCCTATATTTAAAAAAAAATGTTTTTTTGGATAGTGCTATGCTCACAAAATTTTACATGGTGAGGCAGCTACGCGAGATATTAATAATATTTTGTTATAAGAGTATATTATATATAGGCAAAACCCCAACCATAATAGCAAACCATACGTTTTCATTGGTCGTAGTAACGTAAAACCAACTTGCCACACTTACCGCAGAAATTTCTAGTAACAGGTTTTAAAACAAACGGAATAAAATCACCTCAAATATTCAACAAATAGCCGGCAATCAGTTACGGTTTCAACATAACAAATTTAGCTCGTGTCACATTAATGTTGAATTTCAAATTACAGTGGCATACTTGCCTTGCGATTCGCCGTCATAGAAATGTTAGTTAGACATTAAATATGGAGGGTGCAGGGGCTGGCAACATTCTGAGCGAGTGTAGAACCCGGGGCTATTCTGAGACATCGATCGCGATCGATGGAAATCGCTGCGAGCCAAGGAGCCCTCGACTGCCACACCCGCGTCTGATTTATTTATTTTTACATTTTACTCGCACTGTTGGAACTGCTGAGGATAAAGTAGCATAGACAGAAATGTTTGAAAAGTTATCAGTTTGTGTAAAATTTATGTTGTTTTGACAGTTATTAGTAACATTTTGGATGAGAAAAAAAGTGAAAGAAAGTACATCGCTTTTTAATTGAAATAAAACTTAATGACATTGAATTGCACTCATATTAAGTTATAATTAAATAATATGATCTATTTTGGTGGGTTAAAATTTTCGTTATTAGGTATTAAAATGAATGGATAGTGAATTCCCAATGCTAACGAATATTATATGTATATAGCTAGCGATGTATATTTTTATTGCTTGTAGGTAGGTAATATAGTAGGAAGCATTTGTCGTTTCTTATTACAAATACATAAGTAAGTAATATATGTATATCTCACGATGGGAAACAGTTTAGAATGTGTAACAATTCATTATTTTCTGTTCGTAACAAATATCGCCAACCTATTAAATTAAATACAGCATTCTCCACAATATACTTGTGTATATGCATACTACCGGTTCGATCACAAAATAATGTCGAGACATTTAGATTTAACAAAATTTATATGCATACTCGTAGTGACATATTGAAGTAAGCTGTATAGTAACCAACCTCATTCCAAGATTTTAATTAGCACTAGCTTTATAAAGACGAAAGCGACTGACCTAACCTTCGAATCCAGGGGTAAAAACTAGGCTTTATTGTGATAAGGTCGGTTTCTTTATGATATCTTTCTTCATTGAATAAGCGATCGGTGAATTTCAAACGATATTTGCACATAAATTCCAAAAATATATTTCAGTTTGAATCCGCATCCACCAGATTATTAAAAGTTGTGTGATGCCTAGGCCACTAAGGTTTCCGGTTATTGTTCCTGTAAATTTATGGTACGTATGCTGGAAAAATACTGCATCGTATAACGACGTCTAGAACCTGTTTGATTCAAAACAACCAATGTACAGGGAATGCTTATTCTAAACATTTAAATCTGATTCAATATTCCAGCAAACTTCCAAAGCCCACTGGAAAACCAATTAAACTGAAAGCATAACAAGCAAAAAATTAATTGGCATTCGGCAGTATTATCCGTTTCAAATCGTACGTAAACGAACATGATTACCGCCAACTCGTTGCCTAACTAATTCTTATCACACTTAAGAGCGTACCTACTTGGATAAAAGAGGGCATAATGCGATGGGAAATGACCATCCGACACTTTCACTCTGTTTAACCGTTTGAAATGTAAGGCTAATGAAATCTGTAAGTATTAGCAGCAAAACTAGGAGGAAAGATATAAAAGTATTTTCATGTATAAATTGAAATGCTCCCGGAATTCATTCCTCGACGAAATTCAAATAAAATTGCTCGAATACGTTGTAGTGCCTGCATTAGCCAATAAAAGGTAGTCATTTGTGAATGCAGATGCTTAATTGATACCTATTGCTGCAAGTGTTGATTGGATTCAAATTACAGTTATTTGTTTTCCTTGCGTGACTCACATAAAGTAATTCAGGTGACGTAAGGTTTTAATGAAGGTGATATTCCAGGAGCCGGCAAGGTGAAGTTTATGCCGCAGGTACCTACGTACATATCAGCTGCAGCAATTAGTTGGCAGTAATTAAGTAGGTTAGAGCAGGCGCCGCCGGCATGGCTTGTCAGCCGGTGCCGACTAGATTAAGGTCTGCGGCACGTGGTCTCACCGCTCGTAACTTGTTTTGCATGAATCTGTACGCGACTTCCATATGACTCCCGTAGGAGTCTCCGCTCGGCACCTCTAATGTAAATGAAATTGTGCGCAAGAAGCAAGAAACAAAGCAGGGCTTCTTGCCCGCTATTTATCGCCGCTCGCGTCTCCTAACTCCCACGTAATGGGAATGTGGAGACGCGGAGCGCAGTAATGAACCGGCCTGCCCTAACGTATGGCCTTTATTGATGACGCCCGCGCCCTCAACACTCGCTACTTTATTGTCTCGCTACGCAGCGACACCGTTTCAATTACGCGCGGCTTCTTACAATACTTTATGGTGATTGAATAATTTGTCGCGAGCTCCCTTTCGAACGATTTAGTTACCATAATACTGAGTCATTTAGGTAGTGCGCGATTGTTGGAGTTCGCCCGTGTGAGTTGTCCTTTACGACCGGGGTACGCCAGTAGGGGTATTGGATAGGTAGGGCGGGTTCGTGCGCGCGATGCCGTGCACCACCTGTGATTAATTAATTTTCTTTCACGCTTCGAATTTAAGTCGCAATCGTTAACGGCAGGAAAGGCCTGTTGAGCCATAATTTACGTCTTCGCGTTCGACTGGAGTTGGTCGCGTCATTTGGAAATTGCGTGCCGGTTGCCTCATAACCATTAAATTTATATTGTACGTACATAGGAAATTAGGTAGTTGTTCAAATAGTGACTGCCGTGAGATAAGAATCGAAATTGTAAATTTTCGTTAAAAAGGTTCCAATATTTACAGTTCGATGATGTAACCGCTCCATCGATGTGCAGAATTGTGTATTTGGGATTAATTTGTTTCATAATTTCATTGTGCAGGATAAAGCGGTCCTCGGATCTCATTAGCGGGAAGGTATTGCACATTGCTAATCCGACAGGGATTCATGGTAACGTAACGCCTCTATTATTAATGATACAGATATGCTCTGGGACAATTCCCAACCCAACTTTGCCATATATACGAACAACCAAAATAGTTTGTGGCGTAATATATTTGGAAACAAGTTAATTTAAGCCCAGCTTTTAAGTACTAGGTATTTGGAATATCAATATATAAATTATTTGTTTATTTGGTACTGGAAAAATGAAAATAATTTCTTAAAGTATTTGCTTTCGCTACTAAAAGATTTACATTCTTGTGAAGTAAATATTAGTAAATGATTGTATGTGGTGCCTGATTTATGTAAACAACGTATTATTTGCTACAAAAGACTTGCCTATGAATCACCGAACCGTTACAGTTAAACATTAAATTAAGATGTTTGATTTAATTATTTTTATTTAGAAGTAATTTCTACAAAAAACTAAAATATCATGTACAAACGCAAAAGTATCAACTAGCGATTCCAAGTTTCATAGAAAAGGGTCCGGCACAGAAACTCTTGATATACAGAAAGCGTAAAAATGGGCGAAATCGATAAAGCTTAGAAGAAGGAAGCCGGGTCGTGCTAAAACGGAAAGTTTATGGTAATCACGGAGCAGAGGAACCCGTGATTGATTGTTCGACGCGGCCCACAATGGCGGCAGACTGCTGAGTCGTGATAGACGTGTCTCTCCAACACGCGTATCCAGCGGCCAGCCTAACAATGGAGCACTCAGAACAAGTTAAGCTTCATTTAAGAGTATTTTAATCAAAAGTTAAGCTCGGATTGGCTCGTCACATTGGCCGTATCTCCATCTTAATTTAAAGGGTTAAAGGTCGCGCGTAATCCTTATCGCGGACTATCAGCGCCGCGTAGGTATGTAGGACATTCTTTAATGCGCAGTAACGACAAGGGTGCGCGCGGCGCCAGTTAAGACACTAAGAGAAATGGCGATCGAGGATCCCAAGATTTAAGTGGCAGTTTCAAATGTGCCTACTTTTAGTGTTATTTCCTAAACGGAAACCATTTGTTTGCCTCATGCTCAATCGAGGAGAAAAATATACGCAATACCCAAATCTTACTCTAGAGTGTTCATGCGAGGATGGCTTGTAGTAAAATGCATTTTTATGTCAGCGTAGCACTTTGTTTCGAAAGCGTAAATGAATGTGGAGCTCTAAAATATTAAAACAGTAGATTTATATGAATCGTGTGAGGCGTATCTGCCATAAAAAAACTTGCCTATGAATCATCGAGTCCTGTCACGTTGTTTTGGGGAACCATTAGTTAAACGTCCAATAAAACGCAACGCGTATACCGAAAAATAAAAATCTAGGGAAGGCTAGCGCCATAAAAGTTTCTTATGTTCACGACTTCGAAGTTATACAATATCGTTGAAGTTATGCAACTAACAAGGTAAAATATAATCAATTTAGCTGAAAACTGAAAAACAAATTCATGGAGTCGCGAAGTGAAACACATATTCGTCTGGCTTTGAAAGTGTCGTCAGAAACAAACGAGCCTTTCCCCTAGTATTTATGTTTGGCGTCGAATGTTTACAAAGTTGATGCGATAGTATTCTCGCAGAGGTGGAGTTGGCGTGTTTTCATTTGTACAGCAGCGCAGGTGCGACTTCATGAGGCGAGCTACATATGCATAAGGCGTGTCGACAATGCTTCTACCGCTGCTGCATTGATTGGTTATCGACTAACGCGCAGTATGGAAATGGGAATATTACAATAAAGGCAGAGATTTTCATGTATAAGAGTGCTTGCTTAAAAGCGTAAATAATGATCCCACAAAACACACTAAGCAATAGAACAATAATTTCATAAAACACGCATTTTACAGCTGCAAGAAAGTCACGGTATCACCCTATCACTCTCGTGTGAGGAGGCGGTGCCGCTATTAGCTTAACGACCATTTTAATATAAGAGATGACATATTAAATTTACGAGGGCAGCTACCCGTAACGCAAACGTCGCGCTGACGTGCCGTGACCCCTCTGTCTTCTTTATTGCTGGAAATATAACTATCGGATGTGTTTATGATACGCAAAAGTGATTGTTTGCGTTCATGCCATTTCCCGCTTTCCTGAAGAAAAAGCCGAGGCGAATATTTTCACCACTCTGTCATTTTAAATATTATTATATGCATAAATATTGGCATATACTAAGTTCTGTTCATATAGTTAGTTCGAGCGAAACCTTCCGATATTACATAAAATCCTACATTTTATGTCCTGTTAAATGTAACAATAATTGTAACTGGTATTTTAGCAAACACTGTCAACAGTGTTGACTTACACAAAACACTTTGTTACTTTGCAACTTTGCACATTTTATTGTAACACGAATCGGTTGTAAAGGAATACTTTGTACACAAAATTAAATGATTTTACAACTCGTTCAATAACAAATTATTACCTGTAATAGATTAACTACTATTACCGAAAAAAAAAAATGTTATTTCAAAAAAGAAATAAGAGAAATAACTCATCAAATGAGAAATCAGAGCCTATAGGGCTGTGTGCGCGTTGTGTCTTTTTCAAATTCTCTATGCAATGTTCGGTGAGACATGAGTCGATTAATTTTCTCTGCGGCTGCGTGTATAGGTACATTACGCTGCGATTCATGCACACCTCACGTTTCGCGGAAGCGAAGCGTAATTGCTCTAAAACGCCGCCCATTTGTTTGATGTCTTTGTTCCTTGTTTGCACCACTAAGGGTACATCAGGGTACTGTACTCTTACGAATTCAGACCCGCGAGTTTCCACACCCATTATGGCGGAGACAATGGGTGACACAAAAAACAAGCATTAATAATCAGGAATATGCATCGGCTGGGGTGCCGAGGAGACTTTACAGCGACAGTGAAAGATGATCCTGGTGGAAACTTTTAGTGACAATGAAGGTGGGGGTCTGAATTGCGGGTGCGTTTTAATGAGTGTTCGCGGATTTTCCTCGTGAAGAGTGAAAATGTGTGGTATTGTTAACGACTAATGCTTCTTTACACTCTCCTGTTTATGAGTACCTGTCCCGAGTTTTGATTAGCAAAAAAATCTTTTGTGTAATACCGTCTGAGCTTTCACCTGGCTATATAGGAATAACAAAATGCGTTTTAATACAGTCGAGTGTTTCTAGGAGTTTAATATTACAGTATTTTGAATATGTTCCAATCAACAATCAATTAAAATTATTTCCAATGTCTAATGCGTAATATTTGGAATTTTGCTACTTAATTCATTTGATGAAATATATCACAATATCAGGGATTGAAATGATATACCGTTCATCATTCAGTGTCTGAGTAAAACAAATTTAGTAAGTACATAATACTGGACAACGGTTGCGTGTTGTTACAAGTTAATCGAGGGCGAGGTTTACTGCGTCACATGATTGTAATGGTCTTGTAAAGGGTGAATGTAATGTATTGCGGACCGCTGTAGACGACAAAGTGCAAGTAAACATTTAGGCAAAAATGCTTGGCCATTGTGCCAACGCATAATGCCGCAGAGAAATCCTGATTTAACTAAAAATGTTGATGAATAAAGATAGTAAAGCATAGAATACTTTTAATGCAGGCATACTTTTTTATGTTTTTTATTTTTCTATGTAAATAGTTTAGAATTATCCTTAACGAAATATGCATATACAGTGTGTGGTCTTTAACACGGGAGAAAAATGAAATGAGTGACTCCTTAGACTATCAGCAATAATCCTGTAAAGGTCCCGGTGTTTCAAAGTGGTTAAGTTCGGAGATATTGTCATTCAAAGCTATGGACCTTTAGTACTGGATCTTGGCATCACGATGTCGTAGCTTGTCAGTCGCAAGACATCTTGATAGTATACCAGGTAGGAAGTCATAACAATAATTTTGTTTGCATTTTTACACTAATTTGATACGGTTTTTAAAAAAAAATTGTACATTTTGCAATGATTCAAAAATTATAAGTTATTGATAACTTTTAATTCAAATAAATGAACCCATAATAATGAAAAATACATGAACAAAAAATTACAAAAATTTTTTTTTTTTTTTTAATTACAATATGTGGAAATGATTGTTGATCAGCTTATTAATGCACCGTTTAAATTTTCATCCCGGTTTTAGGCCACACACTGTATTGAATATTTTTCTGCAGTAGTAAAACTACCCAGCTATAGTCCAAAAGCTCCCAACTATGGTCCAAAACTAAGTCAAATATCTTCGATTTAGTGTAATTATTATATTATTGACGCAGTTGTTACACAAAGTCTCCTCATTAATGATTAAAAAACTAAGATAAAACCAATATAAAAGATTTCCATTGATGCTTAATTACGAGTTGAACTTGTGGACCATAGTTGTAGTAGTGGACTATAGTTGGTTTTACTGAAACAGTTAGCTATGCTTAGAAATAATAAAAAATAAATAAAACAGAATGTTAAATTATAGTGACATCTCGAATACACACGTCCCGCCCGTCTCTAGGAAAAATCTAAACACAGTAAAAGCTGAGTTTAGTGGTCTTTTATTGGCTCCGCTTGGACCCGCGCCAGCGCACTTCTTCGCTACTAATTGATATCTGACCGACAATGTTAACTGTGAAATTGACTTGCATTGTGCAAACGATCTTGTTATATTAAATTACGCACCTTGACTTTCAATTAAGTGATTTTTTTATCTATTTGTTTAATAAAACATATTTAAAAGTAAATTAAATAAATAACACAAATTGATATTTATTAATAATTAATTAGTTGTCGTGTGGTGACGGCAGTAAGAATATAATTATTTGTCACCACCCCAACTCCTCCTGCGGGTGTCGTAAGAGTCGACTAAGGGATTGAAGTGTCACTGACCATTCTACAAGATTGATGATGGGCAGCAGCGTCATCATAGTGGACACATTACTGCGATCGTCAATCCGCTTGCCCAGCGTGGCGATTATGGGCATTTACCTCCTAATGCGTCTAACGCATAGTCAATAGGAGAGGCCTACGTCCACCAGTGGACTAACATAGGCTAATGATGAATAATTAATTGATTACAGCGCCCTCTATAGAAAATTCAATGCAACGGTGAATTAGGGAGTTTGCGGACAGTTGTGGTAGACGTTATTGAGTGGCTTAAGTTTGTATCTTCAAAACGTTAAATAGAAATGTCGTTGTATTTTTATTTGAGTATCATGTACCATCTACGAATTATGTACCTATTATATTCCAAAATATTTTGATTTAAAATTAACAAACTAGATACATTGCGGCTCCATTTAAATAATATAGTGTGTAAATCTAATACGGGCGATCAATTAAACCAGGCATGGGATTCATTAGTGTAATCATGGATTACGAGGTTTACTTAAAGTTGCTCTTAATTATGACCCCACAGATTTTTTTAAAGATTATCGGAACAACAATTTAGGTACGAACATTTGTTATTGTTAATATGGCAGTTATGTCATCTGTTTTTTTAAGTAAAAGTTATTTGAATGTACTTATTGTGTCGTAAACTAACACCCGTTAAGAGCTTCGCCCGTATTAGACTTATACCCTGTAAATACATGGCTGAATTTCTTGTGTACAGTTTTTAAATCTAGATTTCTAAATGAGATATAAATGTAAAAACACTTACCATTTTGTTGTTGATTTCGTGAAAATGTATTTCGCACACTTTATCTACTATGTCTTCACTTTGAAACGTGACGAAGCCGAAACCTGAAACAAAAGATATAATGTTAAAACTGTTATCAATTTTTAAGACATATAATCAATATAATCATAGTTAGGGTGCCCGTGTGGCTGTCCAGATCAAACAATACACCACATAACATTTGAGTGCCCAATCAAAAAAATTTTGCGGAACTACGGCGGACTTCAAAACTCTTTCCGCAGATGCTGTTGCTTATCTCAAATTAGGTAATTTAAAAATTTAAGTAGTGAACAATGTAATTATACCATACGATAAATAAATAAATAGTTAAGTACTATCAGGAAATGTTTGGAATTAATATAAGTTTTCAATTTAAATACTTCGTGATTTGACAAGTCCCGACAATATCATCTAATGCCCTGCAAAATGGATCGTAAAAGTTAAAGTTACTTATGAAAACCGACATTCATTTAAGTTCCAATAGAAAAGACTTATCGTTTTAATTAAAGGCAATTTGCGCCGGGCTAGTTTCAAAGAGGCACGTCAGTCAATTTTCGACAACAACTATCAAGCGGTATCGCGCGGCGCGTGGCGCGAACAGGCACGGCTGCGTCTCTACTGCCAATTTAACAAAACTTATAACCTCACCAACCTTTGAGGACAAACCAAACAATATTCCTTCCTTCGTTCCGACCTTCCACATTCGCTCAGCCGCAGCGCCGAACAACTTTGGCGATACGTTCCGCATTCGACGCATAAGATCGCTCAAGTTCGCCCCCTTATGGGATTCATGAATTACAAATTGCGATTTCGAGTTTCGCACTCGACATCCGAATTGCTTTCCGATATTTACTCTATACTCTAAGATAACTTAGTTTAGAGATTGAAATATGTCAGAAGAATCGCTCAATTCAACACGGAACACCTGAATCACGTAATCACCTGACACGGGCAAGTTTCCGCTTAAAGTGGCAAACAAAACACGATGATGAACCGCCGTGTTTCGGTCTGTTAACGATGAAGACACACACACGCAGACGTGACGTGATGCCTCCACTACGACAAATAGCATTAGCGAGCCGCTCGGCAAACAGAAGGTGGCGCCGCGATTATGCTGACACGTAGGTACCGAGGGCGCGACTCCTCTGTCTCGCGCAAAAACTTTCTAGTTCGTCCCGTGTCCACATGTTGATATGGGCACGTGTGAACAAGTTGCCGTACTACACATGATGCGGGATCAGCGTCTCTCTGCTACCAAAAGAGGATAAGTAAGTTTGAGACGAAGTCACACTAAAACAAACTGTAGAAATTTTATTTAATCCTTAACAAATCAATATATTTACAATAAGGACCTATTTTATTAATACAATCTGATAATCAATAGTTCGCGATCGTTAATATTTAGTCCATCACCTTTCATGACTGTTCTGCCCTAAACAAACATAGCGAACGATGCGATCGACGAAACTAGGGCGCATTTGGTATTTCGCGCGCGAACGGGTGGCTTTACGTTGGAATTGAGGCAAAGATAATAACACCCCGAAAGGCAAATAAGGGTTCCAACAAGTTCCATAAATGATGGTGTTTTCTTAATTCATCGGCCATATAAATGCTTTGGAAAAAGTTGAGTAAAACTTTTTGGCTGCGGAAATTTTCGCTGTTCATCAAGTTCTGTAAAAACATTTAAGCGACAAAGTAACATGAAAATTAGCCATAGATGTTTTTCCGATTAGTATTTGAGACTGATACTAACTAGATATTTCAACTGATGCGTAATGATCGTGATGTTTAGTAGAATCAGCAGGGATAGAGTCCTGGCGTGTGTCAGTGCCCTTATTTATGCGGGTCCGCAAACCGAATAAAGTAGGAAGTAAGCAACAACGGCCCAACTGAACTTATCTGCGGGCCAACGGCTAAGCAAATATGAAATAGGATCTCGATCAAACTAAGTGAAGTTCCTCTAAGTACGCGAGTTAAATTCGTCAATGTCACTGACCGCATAAAAAGTTTTGGGTTTCGTTTTGCTTTTGTGTGGCCGCTCCAGATAAATGGGCCGTTTGCAAGAAATTCGTCCGCGTCAATTTTGGTAACAATGGGGAAGATAAATATCGCTGCGAAAGAAAAGGATTCTGTAAACATAATTATTTGAACTTGTAATTGTAGCCGTGAAACGCTAATGAAAGTTCTCGAGCGGCGTTGCTCCAGGAATTAACTTTATTTTTTCCGGGTTCAATTAGACTACCTTTATTTTTTAGAAGGAATACTTTAATTAAAGCCTGAAGCTTACAGGTGATTTGCGAGCAGTGCTTTGGACGTTCGGGGAAATAAATTGAGTTCGCGTCACGGATCGGGATGTTCTTACTTATATTAATAGCGGGCTCGCACCTGTGCGGGTGGTATTCCCTATTTTAATATGTAAGAAGTGGGAGGTTGTAAGGCGAAGATTATGAAAGTGTCTTCCGATATCGGATATCTCGACACATCTGTCGGGCGGCACGTGGTGCTGACAGTGGGCGGGCCGCGCCGCCCCGCGCCCTCACCCCCTATCGGGGCCACAGGCAGTATAATCTGCCCCGGCACTGTATGAAACACCGGCCGGTGGCGTTTATGGCGCTATAATAACCGTATAAAGTGCGACTTATTGTAGGCGTCGATAACGGACGTTATATACAACCTTAGGCCTCCAATTCGTGCCCTCCGCGCTGACGCACGCGTCGCCGAAACCTTGCTGATTTTTATGGCAGTTACCTTTAGTTTCTGTACTTTCAGATATGAATTATAATTTCTGTTCTTAAACTTACAGACAATACTAAGGTATATGAGCCTGCGTTGGCAAGTTTGGCTATGCAGTGTGATCGAACTAAATATAACTAGTTGACGACAGTGGACTGTGCGCGATAAATAAAAGTGGCGTCCTATGTTCGCGGTAACTAACAAGTTTTCATTAGGAGCGCGCAGAACAACACTCAAATGAGCAGCGAACTTGCCCGGCCGCGCTCCGACGTCCAAACTTTTGTTATTGTTTCGCTTCATTATTGTAATACGAAATACGCAGCAGTATAATTAAGAGATGCCCTAGAATTGTCCTCGCCGACGTAATAGTTGGCCAAAACTTTTATCTACGAGCTCTCATCGTGACAGAATGTTTGCTGCGTAAATAATTGCCATTTTTCTTCTGCGTCCAGCTAATAATAACAAGTTAATCGTAATAGTTATTAGGAATGAGAGACCGTTAGGAGAAAATTGGCCGCGCCATGTCTAAACGTCGCAGCAAATTCGGGCCTTATTATTAGATATCGGCTGATTGTTGGCGGTTGATTAATTAATGGCTTACGCATAGCTGCGGGGGCGCCGTGCCTACTGCTTGTCGCCAAGTCACTATTACTTGCTAAAGTATTCATAAGCAAATACGGAAACCAACTTTAATAATAATACGCTAAAAATTATAAATTTCAGTATCAAATACATACAAAACCTTTGTATTTGTTCATAAATAACTCAAACCGAATTATAAAATATGGAGTAGATGTTTGAATGATATTTGAGTGAGTTCCAATTCAAACAAACATGGAAGGAGCAGACAATGGTATTGTTACGGAAACAAACAGTTTATCAAAATTGGAACTTTTAAGGTAGTAGCTGATTCCAAGACAAATATGTGCAGAGATTCTAATGCATTCCCGGCGAGGTGAAAACTGGGCGCAAACTTTCGGCTGAGTGAAGAGAAGAGCAGATAAAAGCTGTTGTAAAAAGAATTGGCTCCTCTTCATTTTCTCTATTGTGAAGTTGAATGGAACACGAACAATCAACTTTCCCGTCTAGCTGATTGTGTGGAGACACCCTTATTGTCTACCTTCAGGTAAATAAAATAGAAACACAATTGGCCCGGTACTCGGTGCGTTGAGATGCTCAACTTTTAAATTCCGAAACTTGACTAAGTTATTTCTATTTACTTTCATTTATTTTGTTTGTTTCAGCGTTCAGTATCTGGTGCTAGACAATTTTGTAGTAAATAAATATATCGTCCCCATTACACTGTATAAATAAATTTACAGAGCTGTTATCGGAAGGCGTGAAAGAAAATCTGCCATAAATCAAGCACACAGAAAATTCTTTAGAACGATACGTTAGTACGCGAGAAATATTTGGTATGTAACATCGAGAGTGGCCGTTAGGCCGCAGCTAGCGGACAATTTATCAAAGGCGACGGAACCCTCGTCCAATCAGTTGATAGCAATGCCATAAATATTTACTTTAATAAGATTCCGTCCCTTCTTTTGCAGCCATGTTGTTTTACAGCACACTTTGCCCTATGATATTGACTTGCAATAGGCAATACCTAGTCTTATTTCTCGTGAATGTAATTCAAAGTTAGTTGTTGTGCTAAAGACTTACATACATTTAGGTGAAATGGGGTGCCAAAGTGCTAAGTACCTACAGATAAAGTTTTTTTTTATTTGGGTATTCATTTGATTTTATGGTTCACATATATATTTTCAAGCATATAAAATATAATGATTTACATATTATTGCACTGTATGCAGCAAGTAATATGAAGGTAATGACGGAACTTTAAAAGAATAATTAAAAGGATTGAAGAATTTGACCTTAAATTCTTTAACCAATTATCTTTTTATATCATTACCTCCTAGTGTATGCTGCTAAAGCTAAAAAAGCATAATTTAACAGGAGATCTCTTGAACACCACGTAACTTACTTTCTAAAAAATTGTATCTGTGTTTACATCTCAAATAGCCGCTAGTATAAATTAATACGTTATTCAAACTGCTAAGACGCCCGTGTTACCAGGAGCGCATGGACGCCCAGATAGTCGACTATGATTGTTGTGGTCACCCGGGATCGTCTAGATCGCGCAAAGCGCGTAATCCCGCGGAGAATACGTGCCTGCAACTCAAGGGATGGGATTTGCGGGATCATCAGGCAAGACGGGAATTCCCTCGTTGGTCTCGACGTTGTTCGGAGTCTGATCTGCGTGTTCAGTTGCAAGATAAACTCGATAGTGTAATCCCTACATCAAACTATCATCCTGCTTGTCCCTGTCATATGCAGTCGGTAGAAAATCCATGTGTGCACAGAATAGTTTTGCAAATATGCAATTTTATTGAATATGTTTCCGACCTGTAATGAACCGGCCAAGGGCAAGCCTGATTCACTTAATGATTCTAAATTTTTGAAAGCATATTTCCTATTTAGCCTGTAAACTGTCCTTCGTGCTTAAATTTATTGTCAATATACTTTGCTCATCCAAATATTCATCCTACTTACAACATGCGTGATCATATAAGAATTCTGTATTCTTCCACTTAACACTTTCTAGAAATATATTTACATCATGTTTCTCAAAACAGGCATAAGACGTAGCATACTACTAAAAGCAAAAAGGTACTGTCTCTGGGTAAAGAATTATCGGAAACAAATTCAACATTTCAATATTCAAACTCATGATGACACATATCCAATTATCGATCCAATATTAATGACGCCTCATATGCCCACAAGGTATGATCCTACCTTCATTTATAACTCATGAGCTGCGAAGAAGTGCATGATTCAGATAATATCCTTTTAATTGCGGAGCTGGCTAGGGAGCATTGTGATGCCACCGGCGTACGCTAGGGGAGAGGGGGGGGGGGGGGGGAAGACGCTCACTTGTTAGTGCGGCCGCGGCGGGGAAACCAAATATTAACAATTGAGGAAATACAGTCTGATCAAGACTTAAAAGGGATCAGTAGAATGTAGGAAATGTGTTTTGTCTAGCAGCTATAAACTTGATGTGCATTATGTTAAATGTTTTGGTATTGTATCGATTTTCTGGGGAGCTATCATGATCTCTTCAATGCGATTCAGTCTAGGTTTGGCTTGTCATTCTGAACTGATATTAAACTGAAATTGAATCGCAATAGTAAATCTTGGTAGCCCCTTTTACTTTAATTTAAACAATCCGTACGTTAGTCAATATTGAGTGTGCTGATCCTGCTTTTGGCTGGAGGTCCTGAGTTTCCATCCGGGTAAGGAAATTTAGTCGTGCCTACTTCTGCTTATAGCGTGTCAGTAGGCTTATGATGGTACCGTGTTTAATCGTTTGTCGTTGTTGCCGTCAGGTTCTAACAAGTATGTAAGTGCGAAAGTGATGCGTAGCACGATAACTAGATAAAACGGGACCATCACAAGCCACCTTTTCAGTACGTAGAACAACATTTAGTACAAAACTCCTACCTACTTGGTAGTATTATTTATTAGTAGTCAATACCCATAGTTTTAACACGCTCTGTTTAGTTTGGGGATAGGCTTATCCAAACAAATCGAAATACGTGGAAAAAAAAAATAAAACTGTAAAAAAAATATTAAGCTCTGGTATAATAAAAAAAGAAACTTTAACACTAAATGCATACAATTTAAAAGTTAGGATTTTCGAATTGATCTGCAAAAAACATTAAACCCTGGTGTTTTATAGAGTTGTAAAAGTAAAAACAGAAAAAAACTTTAAAACTAAATACAGACAATTTAACCGTTAGCAATACCTATCTCTAAAAACTTTGCACTCGAAAAAGAGTCGTCCGAAAGTTGTAGGACGGGTCGTATTTCGAGTTGTCCTCGGTCGAGTTCTCGAGTAACCAGCCCGGGTCAGCCGTTATTGCGAGAACGCTTATTTGCAGAACACTAGAGAACAGTTTTTGTGCTGATTTTGGCAATATACTGACGGTAGTGGCCGGTGTGGCGTGGAAACTTTTTTGGTGCGTTTCGAACAGCTTACAAAATAGCTTTTAATGTGATGAGTATTTAACCGACATCAAAAAAGGAGGAGGTTCTCAATTCAACAGATTATTTTGTAGGTATGATATTTGGTATCTCCGAGAATCGTGAACCAATTTCTTTTTTCTTTTAGTCGGACGGGATATGTGTCGGATGAGTATGGAATAGTTATTTGTTATACAAGGGTGCAAAGTTGTATTTTACCCGCGAGTATGAAATTGAAACACGAGCAAGCGAAAGGATTCTATAGTTCTAAAATAGAATCCTGAGCAGCGAGTGTTTTAACATACGAGAAGTAAAATACATTTGCACCCGTGTGTAACACAAAACTTTTCCCCTCACTATAGCGAGGAAACTCAAAAAAGGTAATTATTTGTTCACATTACAATCATCATCGGGTTAGTGATAATAATTTACCAAATGCATCATGTATTTAATGCAAGATTTTGTCGCAGTAAACTTACCACGAAAAAGTAAACGCAGCACGATTTTAACACATTCCTGTAGTTGCACACCAACGCCAATGCATTATTAAATCATTCTCATTCATTATTTTTACAAAATTATAACAGAACACCCTGAAAGTTGTTTAGTTTACTATTTTTATGCGTGTTCGAGTCGGTAAATAAAGATTATAACCTATAATATTCTTTGACAATGTTGACGTTGACATTTTCTGCGTTTTGTGATTGCATCTAGTCATCTTATCATCATTCACTAAAGCAATTGTTACTTATGGAATTTTAGGTTTTATATGTTAAAATCATCATATTATATAAAGGTTTGTATTTTACACTAAATTCTCAAACAAATTATTTAATTATCATTAATATGGAACAATTTCCATGAGCATTTTACGTTTTGTTATTCCAAAACCAAGATCATTACTTTGCCACACAAGTGAATAATATGCGTTTTTACACGTTCGTATTAAAGGATAAACGAGCACTTTACGAGCTAGTGAGGGGAAAAATATATTATTACAGACCCGTTGGCACCAATTCGGTGTCTGGTCATGGGATCGGATTGGAATTGGGTCTTGGAGAAATCGGTGAGAGTTGGTTTTCAAATTTAGTGATTATTATGTAGCCATATTAAAATTGTCTGTAACTGAACACACTCACTGACATAATATTAACCTTTTTAAATGTAGTGTGTATGATAGCATTGATAGCTTAGTTTGGAATTGTCTGTATAATTGGTCCCCGAATTTAATATTGGTCGGCTCGCTTCTGAGCATGTACTCGTAGCCCTAAGAAAGAAATGAAAGGTTAAATTAACTTATTTGTAATCACTACTAACTATATTGTGCTAAATAAGCGTTATGATACGCATAAATAAAAACTCGATATTTACTGGAAATAACAAAAACTGGTGCGTACAAATAATATTAGTAAGTTATTTATGTGAATAAGGTGATTCCGTATGGGAATTTGAATACGGACGAAAACGTTACGTTTTAGCTTTAGAATTAATATTTACTTATTTTTACTTATTAATATTAATAATAATTTACCTGTATAATGTTAAAAATAACTAATTTAAATCATTAATCAAACCTACCACCGTTTGATTCGAAACATGTAAGTGCGAATTGTTGACCGCAAATAAAATATTAATACGGCGCAACTTTTTCAATGACAAAACCAGACATCTACCCTGACATTCACCAAAGAGCCACTACTGAAACCGCCTTTATAATACTTAAAAGTCGATACATCGAACGCTTTGATCTGCGCTTTGTTCCGCTAAGGGCCTGCCCACACGGAGGCATAAGTGCAGAGCGTATTTGCGCGCAGCGATTACGCTGCGCACCCGTGTTTACTGTTGAATATTAAGCGAACCTTAATGAATGCTTAGGGGTTTATGGCTTTTTTATTTTTGTGCTATATTTCTTGTTCAGAAAATATTATATATGGCACGGTATTTAATAATTAAGTCTTGAATAAAGATAATGTAAAAAAAGTTAATACCTTGTGTATTAAAACGGTCTTTATTGATTTAAAGTGAAAACAATTGCTTTTTGTACGTTACGAATTTAATTTATTAGTCTTTTTAGGTTAAAAAGTGCCTTATCAAAAATCAGATTAGACTCAACTGACATATGACGACAAAAATATAGGTACATAATGAGTTAAAAACTAAAATTTCTAAGTCACCTCTGCCTTTTAAAGTCACCCCGTTCTACGGTAATTAGCGTTGTAATGACTAAATCAGTTGTAATTTCCAGGTAGGTCGCAATAAAGAGCGTAAGAGAGAGTTAACTGCGTAAAGTAATCGGAGGACCGTTGTTTTATGGCCCGATTTTGCATATCCCGACATCTGTTGGAACAATAAACCCGAAAGAGACGCCGGGGTGTTGTGAAGTTACTTGTTATTCCGTTCAAATCTATCCTTTGAAGGCTTAGACGTGCCCAATGACTGGTTTTGTAAAACGCGGTTCCATATTTGTATGTATGTTATCATTACCCACATTGTAACTACAGGGTGTTCCACGACCCTCTGAAAACCTTGAACGGGGTGATTTGGTAGGTTAAACTGAATAACTTTTACTATGGAGCTAACCCAGAAATCTCAAAAAAAAATTGCCTTTTTCATATAAAATGTCGTGATCAATCGGTCAACATGTATGAAAAAAAAAAACATTTTTTTTTTAGATTTCGTGATTGGCCCCATATTAATAGTTGTTCAGTATAGCCTACTAAATCACCCCGTTCAAGGTTTTCAGTGGCTCGTGGAACAACCTGTACAAGGCCAGCCTTACACCGGTAAGTTCTCACGTAAGTTATAGGGACGGAGCTATACTAAGGAATCAGAGGTGAATATCACCATCTCGTTCCTTAGTATTGCCCGT